>VUYV01000825.1:46204-77079 GCA_008711295.1 Anarhynchus alexandrinus | reverse complement strand
TGGTGGTGGGGCCGTGCGGTGCGTGTGCGCCGGGCGGGCCCGGCTGGGGCGCAGCGCGCCGCGGGGCCCGGTGCCGGCAGGGCCGGTCGCCGCCGCACGGCGTATGTAGTACGGGGCTGGGCGGCTGCCGGAGGGTGAATGAAGCGAGGAGGAGGAGGAGGAGGAGGAGGAGAAGGAGGCGGCGGCGACGGAGGAGGAGGAGGAGGCGGCGCTGGGGCTGGGATGTGCCCGGCAGCAGCCCCGCTCCGCTTCACTCAGGGCCCAGGCCGGCTGCAGACGCCACCCGGTACTGCCGGCCGGGGGAGCGGGGGCGGGAGGGGCAGCGCCGGCGGAGGGACGGGACGGGGCGGGAGGGCCCCGNGGTGGGGGGAGGGGCTGGGGGTGGGGTGGGGGTGGGGGGGGGGGGGTTTTAAGGGTTTGGATATTTTTTCCCCCCCCCCCCCCTTTTTTTTCTTTTTGGCCTAAGGCGTCGTAATTTACCGGCAGAAAACAAATAAAATGACCCCTCGCGTGTTTTGTGGGTGGTGAAGCCGTCAGTGCGATTCCTGAGGATATTAAAGTCTAAATTAAAGCGTGCCGGAAAACGTTGGCTCCTGCCGTAGTAGTAATAGCGATAATAATAAAATGACAGAATTGGGAGCGATTTTACATGTTATTGAAGAGGAGGAATTGCTGAAGAGTAATAATAGAAAAGAAAACAAGTCGGAAGCCCGTTATATAATGCACTGTGTAGATAACGAGAGCGACGGGCTATTTTTATTTTGTTTACCGTATGCTGTGTAATAGGGACTCCTCCGAGCAGCATCTCTCCCCCGTGAGCCCGAACTCCGGATAGAATTGGGGAAAGAAATTTTAGGCGTTCCTGTTATGCCCAGACGAAGAAATCCGGGTTTGTAAAACCTCCCTCCTCACCCGTGTTTTCTGCGTACGGATGGGCGAGGGTGCAGGTAGATGACCTTTGCCGGAGACCTTTTCCCTTTCGTACGGTAAAGAAATTCATATTTTGTAACGCAGGTTACACTTTAACCTTTAACGCTCACAGTTATGTGTTTTATGCAGTAATGGTTACTTTACGTGTCAGATGTGGTCAGGCGTAGTGAGTTACTCTGCTTACACACCGAGAAGTCAAGGACTTTTAATTTCAGTTTCGAATGAAGCCTTCCCCTAAAGGAAAATCCCGGCTTCGCCTTCATCTATTTCTGTTCGGGTGATGGAGACGGTTCGGTTTTATCATACGGAGCACGGGTTATGAATGAGGGAGAGGGAAATTGAGAATGGCCGGGGAAAATATTACGCCGTAGTTATTTTTGCGATGCTGCGAGATAATAGTAAGTTGTAATTGCACGTTATTGCACCTAATTCGTTCGTAAAACCGGCCCGGTATTTTACGGGCAGCATTTTTTCTTTTTTTTTTTTTTGAAGGGTGGCTGTAATCCCCTCGCTTTTTACGTAAGGCAGAGGTCGATAGATTTTCCTCTGCGCTCGCCTGTCTGTCTGTCTGTCTGCCTCTCTCATCATGTAGCGACATGTCAGCAGTGCGGGCTGTCAGCGCGCTTACTCCAGCCCTGATCAGTCATGTAATTAGATCAGGCTGCCATGGCAACAGACGGTGTTCACCGTCCATTCAGGTGTGTGTGCAGCAGGCGGGCTACCAGCCGACCCACGGGGCTACCGGGTGACCCCCTGGGCTACCGGGCAACCCATGGGGCTACCGCTAGCCCTGCCGGTGCCGTGTGGGTGGTGTACGGTCGTCGCCTCGGGCTTGCCCAAAATTGAAGGATGATGCCGGTGGTGGTTTCCTAATGGCTGAACTTGTCGGGAAGGGTGTTCTTTGCCCACTGTATAGCATCAGGCAGATGGGACGGTACGTGGCACGCTTAGCAGGTTAGCCAAATCGTCAGTTCCACTTGTGTTTGTTATTAGCAAATTAAGGAAGGTGTGGTACTTTGTAAAAATGCTTTTGGCTTATAAAAGCTTGCATAAAAGTTTCTTCGGAGTTTTGCCTGGTGGTTTGTTTTTTTTTTTTGGCTGGCTGGTGTAACTCTTTGGTGGCTGTAATGGTGTTTGTGACGGTTCCCTCTCCAGCATTTACGTTTTAGGCCACAGGCTTGTTATTCTCTGTTCATGTACTGTACTTTGCACCTTCTGGCCAGTAAAATTAAAATCAGTGATACTTGATAGCACTATTGTCACTTAGATTTATTAAGCCTCTTCATAGTTCTTAGCAAGGTCTAGGCCCTTTTGTGTTTTAGGTAAAAGCTGATTTCATTTTCTTTTGATAAAAAACTAAGTATGTACTATTAAAAACAATTTTCTCATCAGCAAATAATTATTTCCAATATTGGTATTTTTTTTTCATTTTTTTTTTTCCGTTTGTGCTCACCAAAATATTATAGCCACAGAGCAGGAGACTTTCTGCCACAAAGTTTATAATACCTTGAAAGAATGTGCAGTCTAATTAGCAACAAACTGCGTACTGCTCTTAAAAGCATATTTGACCAAGAAATGTCTATTTGTCTTCATTCTTAGTGTTTGGACATCACTCTTTTAAGCCACTCTTTCACAAACGGAGGTTTAATTTTTTGAAGGCACCAAATTTGGTACTCAGTTCCAATGTCATAAATCTGGAGCGACTCCAGGGGACGGGGTTGTGAGCCACTTACATGGGTGTATATCTAGAATAACTCCATTTATTGGACTTAATCCAGGCGTGTAGTAGAGTAACAGCGCTCAGAAAGCGATCTGCCGCATATCGCCATTATTTTCTCTCTATCTTTTTACAGCAAAAAGCACTGTGGGCTTAAATAGGATTTTTGTCTGATTAAGGAGCCGCGTTAAGCGTCTGCAGAAGTGGTTAACACCCCTATTCCAGTCACTAATCTTGCGTGCACTTACACTAATATTGAACTTGGCCCGGAGGATTTCGTGTCTCAGTGATGAGAAATCATCAGCACCCACAGCTCCCGAGCGTTTGTAGTACCAGGCTGGAACATAATGCAATCCAGAAATATCTCAGTAAAATAAGATATTTTAATCGCTCTGATGGTAAAGCACCGGAGCTGGAGGAGGAGGAGGTAATGAGAAATGCCTGTCGGTGGTTCAGCTCTCGCGGTGCCAGGCAGCTGGTGGTCTCGGGTTCGGTGTGACGAGTTTGCAGGTCTCAGCCTGCCTGTCGAGCCGGGGCGTTTCTCCTCGGAGGCGCAAAGGGACAGGGAGTTTGCGGGCAGTTTCCTACCCCCAAAGTGCGGCTTTTCAGTGCTGTGACCAACTTGCCCTTCTTGTTGGAAGAGAATATCCTCCGCTCAGCATGGCCGCCTCCGTTTTGGGCCTCCGTACCGAGGAGGTGGCTTGAAATAGAGGAGCCTGTTAGGAGGATGGGCTGGAGAGAGTGAAATAATCGCTCGCAGGACGACTCCTGTAGAGTGAGCCTTTGTGTGACGCATGCTGCTTATACATATTTTATTGTAAGACAAATTACCTGTGTGACTAAGAGTATTAGAAAGTAATTATTTTCAAAACGGCCATATATACATAGTTAAAAGACTTTTTTGAATATAAACAGTGCAACTTTTCTCCCTTGCCTTTCTGGCCTGATTGAATTTATTTACAAAGGTTGAAAAAATTAGTCTTGTTTTAAAAGACATTTGCAAGAGACCTGGAATTTCACTTAACAAAATTTTTTATGTAATAGATCCAGTGGCCTAGTTTCCTGTTAATTAAGAAAATAGACACTTAAATGCAGTCACCTGAAAAGCAACTAAGGATTTAAACATTTGAATTTAAAAATAATTGTTTCAGTAGTGTAGCTAGTAAAACAAAATCAAGGCCTAATTTTCCCCTTGCTGAAGTTCAGCAGCACAGCTTAGCAGGCGGCAGTCGGGATTCTCATTGTCGTTGTTCATACAGTGTGCTGCTTTTGTTGTGGTGTACTAATTGAAGGGGAAATGCAGTAAAGGAGTACGTACGGCAGGCTCTGAAGGAAACGCGCGTCAGTATTGCATAGAGGGTCTGAAGCACTGGCTGGCTGCAAACCTACTCCAGCGTGAGAGGCAGCTCACGCTGGTGCCGCTTGAGAGAAGTCGGGCTGTGAGACAGCCTCAGTGAGCTCAGCGTACAGGTTGTGGATGGTTTGGCTGCTTTGGAGGACCCTACAGGTGTGTACAGCTCGCACAGATTTAGTTGTAGGGCTCTTTTGAGGCTGCTGTAGCCAACTCTGCTTCAAAAAATAAAAATATAATTAGCACGAGAAACAGGAGTACGACAGGCTTGGTGCAGGTAAATATTTCAGTGCAAAGAAATCATGTGCTGTATTTCCAGTGACTTCGATAACCTAAACTTTGCAAACTGAAAATCTGACCTCATCCTTTCGTTTCACTTTTATGCAAGACTCTTAAGTGCGATAAATAAATAACTAGGTATTTGGACAAAGGCACTGTATTTTGGAGTCTTGTTCAGTGGTTCGCATTCTTTATATAAAGAAGTTGAAGATTTTTACTTGGTTTTGGCTGAGCTGATACATGACTAATGTTTTAAAATGTAAGAAACTTTGCAGACTCCTGACTTCTGCAAAAAGACAAAAAACGGATCGATGACCATAATTCCTTTTTGATCTCAGTGCATGTGTTGAGAATGTAATGCTTGATTTTATTTTTTTTTCCCCCTCAAAGCTGTAGTCTGAGATGGTTGTACAACACATGCAAATCTCTGTGTGTACACGGGTCCCAGTCTGCAAAGTTACTTTAGTACATGTCCCAGTGAGGGTTTTGCTGAATGAGGATTGATTAAAGAACCTATCTAGAGTTAAGTATGTGTGTAAATCCTTCCATAAATAGGAACGAGAAAGTATGCTCATAAACTGAAACAACAAAAATGCTTCTCAGTGAGGGAGAAACGGTCCCAGTAAATCCTTTTATTGTCCCCAGAGTGATAAAAATATTTGGTGAGATTCCAAGTGAAAAAACAAAATGTATTTTGTTTAGCATGTGATGTCAGCAGAAATTCAATGCTGGCTCTTCGTAATTTTACTGAGCAAAAATACAGAAATAAAAAAAAATTACATTGGTAGAGTTTTCCTTTGTTTATGCTATTTGGGAATTTTCAGTAATGTTCATCAACTCTAGCACGTCACCATTAATGACAAAATAGCGTACAAGGTAATGTCACATTCCCAAAGCTGATTATTTTTCACCTAATAGTAGTAGTTGCAGCAGTACGTTTTCTGGATGATGCCCCTCCTCAAATAAAATATGTTCTGTTGGCAGTGAAGACAGTCATCTCAACTTGCTTATGATTCTTCACCTCATTAAGATCACATTTAGGAAAAGAGCACTCAGTTTGAATAAATGGGCTCTGCTCTCAACTGGATGTGCTCTGTCTGCAGGATTAAATCTATAGTTTATTTGTGCTTGAGTAATAGCAAAAGCAGTCTCTCTCAGTCTTCGGTGAGATGTCGTAGCATGTTGTAAATTGTTTGACTCTTAACTGTGCTTTTGTTTCTTTTTATTTTGGTTTCTGTCTCCTCAACTCCTGGATCAACAGTCACATCGCAGGCCAAGGCAGATGGGCAAGCAATACAAGCTGTGAATTTATTCTTGACCCCTGTAGGACAGTGACCACCTTCATTTGTGTCTTCACCGTACGGATATGCACTGCCAATAAGGTGAGAATGTAATGCTTTTTATTTCCTCTAACAAGTGTACGCTGTCTGCTCTGGGCTGTAATCAGCGTGGACACCTTACCGGTGTCTCTACGATTACCTACCCGTCGTACGTTTGTACTTCCCTTGCCTGGCAGTAGAGGTCCTTGAGAAACTCTCGTCAGAAAAATTCCATTAACTCTGGTGACTCAGTTCCGAGACTTACAGGACAGTGGGTTCCAGATGAGTGGTTTTATGCTCACCTCAGGTCAGAGCATATTCAGTTACTAAAAGGTGATAGTATGAATGGAAAAGTTTACAGGCTTTGATTTTTGTTGTAAAATGCCACATGCAAAACTATAAATCCTCCTTGCACTTTCATGAATGTTTTTCAGTGGTTCTTGTTGCTTGCAGCCTGCTTGACTTCCAGTGTCCTGAGTTCCTTCTGTGCACTAAGTTTTGTTGTAAAGATACTTCCCAGGATAACGAGTCACTACTGATGTGCCCGGATCTCTTTTACTCCGATTTGAGGAATGTTTTCAATTCTTCTGATTTTTTTTTCCCCTGAAATGCTGTAGCCAGACAGGATATAATAGTGTCCATATATCAGTCTGCTCTCCCTCTGCGCTCTCTCTCTCTCTCTCTCTCCCTCCCCCTCCCCTTCCCATATGGTTGTGGAGAATACCTTGAAAAAACCAAGTCTCAAGGCTCAGCAATCATACTGCCAATAAAAAGAACATAAATTTTTATTTTATTTCTTTAATCTGATTGTCATTAAGCCAGCCTGGTTTTTTTGGACCTGTTATATGATTTTTGAGTGCTTGGGATTGGCAATACTGCTAATACTNAAAAAAAAAAAAAAAAGAAGATAAAAGGGTCATAAGAAAATTGCCTGTGTCTTTAAATAAAAGAAAATGAAATGTAGTGGGTACTTATAGAAAATCAAAGGATTTTTTTTTTCTATTTACAGCCAGAAAACTTAATTACTATAGCATTCTATTTAGGAGGGGCTGATCAGAAAGTTGCCATTGCAGAATAACTTTTTAATGTATACAGCATGTCATAGAGAAGTACGCAGCGCATAATTTACATTTTACTGTGGCTGCAGGGAAGGGTACTGTGCTTTAAAGGGAAGTTGTCTAAGCAAGCAGTTACATGCAAAGACATGCCTGTTATGGTTTACAAATGAGCTTGAATGGTGGGGGTGGATTGTAACCACTATATCTCTTTGGAGGAATAAGAATTTCTTGAGAGTGAAAAACCAGACAAAGTGCCCGTGCGCCGACACATTTGGTCTCTCAGTTTTGGAAGAAAACTGACTTGGTAGCAGCTATTGACTTGGGAGATTGAATAGAAGGAAGCTTTTTGTTATGCCATTAACATTTCCACAGAGCATTTCATTTTTTTTAGAATTAGCTTAGGTTGTATGAAATTGTATTTAGTTGCAGAAATTATTACTACAGGAAAGACTTCTGTCTCTTAATTAGAAGAAGTAATTGTTGATATAATATTGGTCAAACCCTATGAATAATCAGAATTGTATTATCCACAATGTATTATTGCTAAGTCACCTTGAATGTTTTAACATCTGGCATTTCCTGCGATTGCATGAGAGAGAATTTATTAGATGTTAAGCAAACATTTTGGATAAAAAAAGTAACCCCGTTAAGTCTGGTGCAGAAGCATGACAGGAATATAATACTATGCTGCTTTTTTCTGTACCAGTGCAGCTTGAGGTATAGTGTTGTTTTTGTGGACTTTAGATCAGATTTGTTTGGGCTTCTTTTCTTGTTGTTGGACATTTTAGTCACTGGGTTCGGGGTACCCCTACTGGCCTCATTAGTTAGTTCCCATTTTCTCTCGGGAACAATCAAAATCAGGCCCACTGTAAAACTAAATAAGTGAAATAAAAGTTTCTGGGGTAGAGACCGCCTGCTTACAAACGCTCTCTCTGTCACTGGGTGTAACACGGGAGAGCTCTCAGTAGTAACACGTGAAAGAAACGTGACCCGGCAGCACACAGTGAGCAGCCACAGATGGGTTTCACAGCTCGAGACAGAGCGTCGCATGCTAAGACCCGTCATCTTTTCCGGCTTTCACATTTGTTTTCGGGGTGAAGGCGGCAACGGCCCCACTCTGTTTTAGGCAGACCTGGGCCATTACCGCGGAGTCTGTCAGAGGGACATCAGGCGCGTTTGAACGCATCCAAAATCAGGTCTCGGGAACCTTACTTCAGGCCTAGTGGCCATACACGTGCGTCCATGGCGTTACTCGCAGGAGGAATCGCGTGGCTTCAGGGAGTAATGTCGCTGCTGTGTGCGCTCCAGGCGTGCTTACCCTTCCAATTCAGGCAGCATTCTTGCAGAGCCTGCTAAGCATCTTGCCTGAATAAGGACACGTGGATTAGTTAAAATAAAAAAAAAAGTATAAATAAATAGAGATACAGCTTTTTTTTTTTTTTAAAATCATGACTTTAGATAATTTTAGCCTACTCTAAAAAGCCTAGAGTTATTGTTATTTGTTCAGAGCGTGCCCTGCCTCCTTCCACGTAGGCAAATGACTCAATGCTTTCTTTTAAACAGTTGTGTTGAGAGGATTTTGCATGAGACACTGGACGTTTTAACAACTAAAGAGTTCTTTTTAATCTTTTCCACTGTTGAGTCACTTGATATCTATTAATCATATTCTAGTATTGGGTTGAATTTACAGCCACAGCCCATTTGTAAGAAATTTTTTTTTGCTGAATTTTCCATAAGTATGTCTGTACACTACACTACCTAATACAGCTTTTTTTTAACGCAAGATGTAATTTTTGTTTTATGCAGACTTTTGGCTACTGCTCTCTGTAAATGGACAACAATCTGTCCTTTTAAAGTACTTAGTAGTGAAAAAAAAAAAGAGCTAATCTGTCTCTATATTAGTGTACCCAATGGTGGCTTTTTGATTGCCTTGTCAGTGTCCTTTTATCTTAGCTGGTTTTATTTTTTCCCTCTCATGCTGTTTAGTAAGGCCTGCAGTAGTGATAGGGCTAAAAGAAAGTACGCGATGCAGATTTTGAACGTATTAAGAGCACAAGTGAAATGGAGATGTGAACTAGGTGTAATTGGATAGTAATTAGTCTACATGAAAACACAAGGCTCACGTTCATAATGCGATATAAGCCAAGACCTGAGGTTTGATTCACCTTCCAACTTCTGTTTTAAAAAGGTGTGTCTGCAAATGGAGTAAGAGACTTGCTGTCCCAGGCACTGTAACTTGTGAGTGTTGCTTTAAAGTATGGGCTTTCGGATGTTAGAGTAAGTACTGGAGGGACAGAGAACTTCTGCGTGCCAAGGGCTGGAAGGGGTGAGATGATTAGATGTGATGTGCAGTTGTTTATAAGCCTCAGCATCTGTGCATGCCCTGCTCCTGCCCTCTCCCTTGGCTGTGCGTGTTGGGCAGGGACGTGCCGGTGGGTTTTGCCGTGCCTTGGTATCTGGGGTGTGCTTTTGGTTGAAATTTAGCCCAAGTGGCAGCGTCTGGATTGGAGCGTGTTAGCTGAAGGGTTTCTTGTGGTGAGATACTGCGATGGAGGCAACCTCCAAGTTTGATAATGCCTTCTTTATTTTTTGATCAGTTACTTAGCAGTGATCAACTCATTTAGGGACTAGATGAAAACCTGACTTAACGATTTATTGAGTTGCTCTTTGCTCTATGAAAAGTACAAATGTTGAAGTGTTTCTTGCTTGTATTGGAGTGTGGTTGTGACTGTTACCGCATTTTGTTTGTCAGGTACCCACGCATGAAGGCCTTTGTAGTTTTGTAAATTTAACATCACAGTGAGGCCAGCTCCTTAAAAGACAGTTAGGCTTTAATGGAGAAGGATAATTACAAAAAGCAGGCTTAATCCTCCTTTACTGTGCTCAGAGTTTTTGTGCTAGTGAATGTTTTCTCATTGGTGCAGTTCCTTTTCAGTGCCATGTGTAGTAGCTGAGTAGAGAGTGATTTTTCAAATTAATACAATAGTAAAAGCATTTCTCCTCTTCTTTAGCCCCTGAGCACATCCCCTCCCCGGTACTGTGCTGTGTTCATAGCTTTCCCCAGATAATCTGACGGCAAGTAGATCCAGGATGGTTTGAAAATTCACTGTATGCAAGGGACAAAAAGAAAATCCTTGTTGATTGTTGCACTAGAAGAAGTTGTAAGTTTATTCTCCATGTACCACTAGCGGTTAAAAACCCATAGCACTCATGATGTGTAATGCGTTTTTATTTACAGTTTAGTAGGCTCTACTCTGACATATGACTAACAGTGAAGCCCCTCCCTTTAACAGTTGTATGTCATCTGCTTCAGAGAACTAATTACTTGGCAATTCCCATTTGATAATTCCCTCTTTATTTTCTGATGAGTTACTTAACAGTGATGAGCTTGTTGAGCAGAATACCGTGCTTAATCTGTGCTTCAGAAACTACAGTGCGGGCCTGGGGATATCATTGTTTTCTAAATGCTGTTTAGCCTTGCCATAGGAACATTGAAACCACACTAAGACATGTTAACAGCTCACAGTTAACGGTAAGCTTAATGTGAGTGATGCGCAGCATTTGCCAAAAAATAACAGGGGTTTAGATTACTGTTGCACTGCAAACAGGATGTTAAATGCATCATTTCTCCAAAAATCAAAACAGAACCTAACACAATTTAGACATTAGGAAGTAGAAGCTTGTGTCAGAGCTATCTTCTGTGTATCATTTCTTCCCCCCACTGAAATAATCCACACTAAAGGAAATTTTATTCTTAAAAAAAAAAAATAAAGTCACTGTTTTCTTGTCATATCTATTTGACAGTTCAGCTGATACTGGTGATTCTTGTGTTGTTTTAGTATGAGATACTTAAATAAATTATCACTGTGTTTTTCTCTGCTGTTACCTGTCTGTCTCTATTCTTTCCCAATCCCTTTTCACATTCTTTTACTCTAGTGGCCACAGCAACCCGTGTTTCTGGCAGGGGAATGCATTACAAGTCTCACTGCTAATTACAACATCGCAGTGTTCCTAGAGGGTACCTGAGTTCAGCGGCGCTCAGCTACAGCGCCAGGCAAGGGGATTTATGGGGTGAAGTGACATCAGTCTGCCCATGGCAGTCCTGGTGAGGTCAAAGTGAGTCTCTCCCGCAGACCAGGGGTCAGATGGATCCTGTTCAGACCCAGTGTCTCTGAAATTCAACCGTGTGAAACCATGCTATTGAATCCAATTAAAATTTTATTATTGACTTCAGTAAAGGAAGGTTTGTGGACCAGCTACCATCACTCTGACTAGCTGATGGCATTATCCCACAGATACCAATACCTGAAGAACTGCATTTTAGCTGATGCAGTGCTATAAGCAGAGAATTGGGTCATTTTTTCTTGAATAAGATGTGTAGTATTTTGAGTATTAGCTCACATGACATTGCATCATCGGGCTTGCTGATTTATTAGATGTTCACAATGATATCTCTTGGCCAGTACTGGAAGCTGTGTCACAGGCTTGTTTTATCAATGATAAAAATGCATTTGTACATAGTTACATGTGTTTTTTTGTAAAATTAATCAGAGGAACAGTAATTTTATGAAACATAGAATTCAGAACAGATTAATCTACTTTAATTGTGTTCGTGAAGTACACCAGCTATAAAATCTTTTGAAAGGAATATTAATCAAGTTGATCAAAGGTGGCTTGAAGTACAGAATTCAAATATGAACACAATTACTATCTGTGTGTTTGCTGTATCTTGGGTGATTATTTTTAAAATTTACTTAATATAAAAATAGGTTCCATTTTGCTTTTTGGGTATTTTTTTTACAGAATATATCATGTTTTAAAAGCAAAGATGCAAGAGGGTAAGATAGATAAAATTTTACGTTTTATAAAATGCAGTAAGTAGGGAGCATAGTAAAATAAGCAAGTAAAACCCAACAGAAGGTCATTGAACCATTTTTTCCTTTTTTAATTTTTTTTTTTCCTATTTACATTCTCTTAATGACTCAAGGTATCTTGGGTAGTTCTGTATAGGCATTACTGAAAACAAATCCTCCATAAGAATCAGAAAAGAAAACTATGACCATGAGCAGAATGCCCTACCTGTGATCTGAAAGGTTCGCTTACGCACCTGGGAGTTGTGCCTTGACAGATCCGTCTACAAACCTTTATAGCTGTTGTGGAGGGACCTGCATCCCGAGCCCTGGTGTCAGATTCATTTTACCAAGGCAACCAAAGAGTTATTACATGGTGATTTGGGCTGGTCTTCAACTGCCTGCGCAGAGGTGAAAGGTTGCAGTGGTGGTTGTCCACCTGTGAATTGTCCAAACTATCCTCTCTTCACCTTCCTTTTTCGGTTTGGCAGCGTTTCCCCAAAGATTGAGACTCTACTCAGGCAGCATTGCCTATGATGTCAGAAGAGATTATGCCTAAGGACATAGAAATTTGGTCCAAGGTATTTTCTTCCCTAAGCAAGGGGAGGCAATGTTGCTTGTTATCGTTAAGATTGAACTTTCGAGTAAAACATTTGGCCCCAGACGCACTGATGCTGGTATCAATATTTATGCAAGTAAAAGACTACCGTATGAATGTCGTGAACATGATCTTTCAGCCAATACAGGTTTTTAATTGCATACTAATGTCTTAATTTTTGAGCATCTGGTTTAAAACAAACAAACCCCAACTCATTAACATATGGTGGAGGTTTCTCGGCTGATACCTGCTGTTGTCTCCCTGGCACCTGAACAAAATGGTACCTTCCCCCCTACTTTGTTACAAATGAGAAAACTAATACATCCTAGATTTTCTATTTCTTTCCTCTGGGTTCTCTCTCCCCGGCACCAGCTACCCTGGCCTGTGTCAGCGTGACTCTTCCAAGACCTGCGCTTGCTGATGGGATAGCCAAAGACAAACTGGTGGATCTGGTCAAACGCTTTGCCTTTGCATTTCCTATCCTGCAGAACTGAGAAGCTGCTTCACCTCTCTGCTTAGGTCTTGTCTGTCTCTTTGAATCAGGCATGAGTTTCAGGTTTCCTATTTATAAGTCTTGCTAAAGTTTCTTGGGTCTCTGCTGTGATCTGGCCTGATATTTTTGTTGTTGATGGCAGTGTTGGAAATCACTTGTGATTTCCTTTGTGAACTTGACAGTTGATTAATTAAATTGTGGGGAGATAAGTGACATGGCAGTGCCGTCTCTGTAACATGTTTTGAGATCTGTGTTCTGTTTTACAGGGAAAGAGGAGAATGCTGGATCTTATGCACCAATAATCTATAGTTTAAAATTGCACTGTATGTTTGTTTGGATAGCACACAAGTATATTACATATTGACTTAAAATATATATATGATACTACAGTACTGGAAGGACTGAAGAAGGAGTAAAAATCTGTATTTTGTTCCATTTTTGCACAAGCTGACAGAATAACTCAGTCCCAGTGCCTGTTATCCAGCTATGAGAATTACACAAACCGGCATGGGTACGTCCGACCATTTGTTGGTCACTGCCAGTTTATTTTGGTTGCAGCTCAGCAGCAGATTCAGGGGCGATACAGTGCGTAGAGACCGAATGAATTAAAGTAATTCCTGCGTGGAAGTATGACACTTGTTACATGACACTGCTATCCAGATGTTGTTACCTCTTACAGGACAGCCAGAAAGGGCCCTGAGGAACATCGAGGTGGGTAGAAGGTTAATAGTAGGCATCTGAAATGCATTAAACGGGAGCAGTCAAGTATGCCCCTGTTACCTAAGGAGTCGAACTTGTTGAATGTCACGCTGGCAGTGTGGAATGGGAGAAATGCAAACTAAGACGCACTTGTGCTACGTGTGCGGCTCCGCGATGAAGCGCGTTCCTGTGAGCTGTCAGCTGGCTGGCTGCAGCGTTCGTTGCTGTTGGTACAGCTCAGCCAGAGCGTCCCTGTGAAACCAGTAGTGCTGTGCAAGCCTGTGCTGCAGCAGCCAGGTTCTTCTGCTCCTTACCTTGGTCCACGTGAACCGTGCATGTCGTGTGCTGCACCGAGGCGCTCAGCCAGCCAAAGGCAAGCGGTGGAGTAAGGGCTCTGGTTCCCATCACCAGTACTTTCTTGGATGGTGTAGATGGAGCCACGTGGATGTAAATGTGGTGTGACGGAGCATGGGAGCTGGCCTGGAGTCTCCAGTGGGTGTCGGGGCCTTCTGGACTTGGAGCTGTTGCTGGCAGGTCAGCATTGCTGATCAGGCACTGCTTGGTTAGTGCTGCAGCAGTTGAGCATTGGCTTGGCTTTTCCTCCGAGTGAAACGGGAATGAAAACTGTTCCTCAGTCAAATTCGTCTTCTGCCATTCGTCTTCTTCCCCTGCTTCAGGTGGACGTGTTGGTGAATTAGGCTAATCTTTATATAGTCCAAGCAGTATTTTGCTCTTTCATCCTTCTGTCCCCTTTTAACCTTTTCCAGACTTTATTCTTTTATGGCTGGCCAATTAATTTTTCTCCTCACCCCCTTCTCTGCTGAGATTCTCCCGTGCTCAGCAGTTCTCGCTGCTGCGTATCTGACCTACTTGTATGGCTCCCTCACCAGGTTTGTTACTTGCACAGTACTTTGATGATGTGTTGGTCCTTTCTTCGGCTTGATTTTTGCACGTGTTTGTATGTGTCTAAAATCCATTTCTGCTCAGAGGGTTTCAATACCTCAGTAATTTTCTGCAGAACTGCCAATTTGAATGTTGTTTCATCTATGGCTCTTCCTTCCTCGTTAGTCATAGCTGGATTCTGAGCTTTGCGACCCTGATGATCTGCCTGGACAAGCCTTTCACTCCATACAGCCTTCCCCTTCTCCTTCTGGGAAAAACCCCTTTATTTCTTCTCTGCAGCTTCGCTGTGGGTGCCTGTTTCCCTGGCCAAACATTGGATTTTCAGTCCCAGTGCCCCTGCCAGTCTTCCCTGGCTTCCAGCTGCAGTGTCTCTTCAGCAGGCATCGTGCTTTTCAGGCCTGTCAGCTGGTCTTTAACAAATCAGTTGCATATATTTGTTTGTATAATATTACATGCTGACAGTATTGAAAAAAAAAATAATTCAGTTACTTTCTCCATTCCTGAGGATGAGCTGGGAGCTGCCCCTTTGGGTTATTTGTTCATAAGATAATGGGGTCACTTTTACTTTATTATCATATCGTGTGGTTTGCTAATCAAAGGATTCTTTTACCGTGTTAATAGCAGCACTTCAAATTGTTAAGGGTAGTTAGCTTTAAAAATGTAATCCAATTTTCACGTGTCAAACTGGTGAAACAAAAGTAAAAGCTTGGGCAGTTTTCCCTGGATTTCCAGTCGTTTTTATACCGTGTTTCTGCTCTAGTGGCAAAGTTCTGTAGTAGCAGGTTGCAAAACTTTCAAGATAAAATGTAAGCTAAACCAAAAAAGAATGTTTGAAAAGCACTTCATTCAGAAAAAGAAAAGAAATTGAACATGGTATGCATTTTGAGTGAGGCTCTTCAGTGAGGGAAAAATTCCTGGACTGCTATGGAGAAGTACAGGAATGAAGCACCGTACCACTGAATGAGTGAAGTTCACAGAAGGTATGAAGTGGAAAAAATGTAATTTTTTTTCTTTGTGTATCACTGTATTCTTGCCAAGAACTGACATTGGAATGATAATGTGGTTATAGTAGATCTAAAAAAAAAAACCAGTAAATATTTTGGTTTGTAATTTTGGAGATGATACGTTTTCTCAAAAAACTAGGCTTTTGACTGAAAGGAAAATTGTCAAAAATAATGCTCTTATCTGAAAATTGATAACCCCTTCTTGTTATAGGTAACACCAAAAAAGATACAAGCTAAAGGATATTAGAGAAAAATACACATTTTCCAAATGGATTTACTCAGTGTATTTAAATAATAGCTTGCATTTAGTTAGTTTCACTTTTCCCATATGTAGACAGTTTCCCAAGGTGAGAGAAACATCGGAAAAAAATCCAACCACATGCTTGCAAGATGATAAAGATTGGTGCAGGGAGCTCGGAGGTAGGAGTTACTACTTTTTAAATCTTCCATTAAAAACTAGACTAGACTCCATATTGATGGAGTCCTTTTAAAGGCAGTGCCCTTTTAATCAGCAAACAGGTCCTCTGTGCATCAAATAATTAAAAATAGAGCAAAGTTTCTGAACAAGGCGTCTGGCAGAAGCGTCTGTACTTCCATCTGTGCATGATTAGCAGAATGTTTCATGATATTTAAATAGCACAAGCTTTGCTCTCTTTTTTATTATTTGTTGTGCTGAAGACCTGTTTGCTTGTTAAGTGGTCTTTTTTGAATAGTTACTGGCAAGGAATCAGGAAAGTGTATGAAGACATCTTGTACACACTGCAAATGCCAAATTGTCCCTTTTTTTCAAAGAGACACTGCCCTTACCATTTTTTTTTTGATAGGAGTTTCACCACATCCTCCACTTGGTTTTTAAAATTTCCTACGGGCCAGTTCATTTCAGAGGGAGTTCAGCACGTGTTGTGGTTGCTTGCCCATGGGCTACGGTTTCACTGATACCGCTATTATTTTTCTAACAGCGGAGCTCGGAGGCACGTTAAGAGTGCGAGTACGCACCAGGCTGTATTTGCAGAGTACGTGCCGGTGGTTTAGATCCGCAGCTTCTGCTGGCTGTGCATGGGAGCCGAGCGTCTCATCTGCCGTGCGCGCTGCTCCGGAGCCTTACCCTTTCCGCAGGGATGTAATCAGCCAGGCAACAGCTTTCCAAGTGGTTTCGATGCCTTAAACGGCGACTCCTCCTTGCTGGCAGTCGTTCAGCATCCGATTGTGCGCTCTTCGTCTCTGGCTGGCAACACGGCGCTTCGCAGTTGTGGCCACTGATTTCCCTTCCTACTAGTAAAGTTTTTCCGTGTGTGTTTCACAGAGACCTGAAGAAGTAGGTATGCAATGAAAAGGAGCTGGCGTCTGGATGCCAAGTGCGTTGCTGTAGCTGGCCGAGGGCAGTTTTGTTGCGTGCAAGTGCCCGGTTGTTCGGAGCCAGTGGGGAGCTGAGATGCTCCGACGGGCTCCGAGCTCTTTTGTGGAGAGCCGGCATTCAGTCTTTGGACAATTTGTGTTCTTGGATGGGCATTGAAAATAAGAGCTTTTGTGGTGCGTGTAAGTGGGCTTTACTCTGTAGCTGAGCTTTTTTTTCTTGCCTTTTTTTTTTCCCCCTCTTTTTTTTTTTTTCCTTCTTGTGTTTGAGAGAGGCTGTGGTGTGTGATGTGTGAATATTGACCTGGGTCATCTCTTAACTTCAGTTCAGGACTTCAGAGGAAATCGTGGTTACTACTGAGAGCAAAGCTGTTCACCTGTCCACATAAGTGTATATACTCTGCGTGTTTCTACCTCAGACAACACACTGAGAAGCTTTGGCCTCGGAGAAAGAGCCTGCTACGAGCCTCCACGTAGGGTTCAGCTAACCTAGCTAGTGCCGTGTAACTGTTGTCCATCTTGCTGTTTCTGGCCCAGCTTCTGCAGAGCGGAGTGCTCTGGGGTCTCGGAGTGAGTTCTCCTCAGCAGGGTTATATCTTATGTGGGCGAGCGGTTGGAAATTCAGGGGGGAGCAGTGGTAGAACCATTTTGCAAATGCCTGTCCATCGCATGGTTAGGCTTCCAGCACCCAGGGAGGCCTGAAAATGAATCAGTAGATGCAGAAGAGTCCTGGAAGGGCAAGAGAAGGAGCAACCAGATTTTACTGTAAAAGCTCAGGGCAACATGTATGCCCGTTCCTTCAGTGAGACTCTCAACTAGGGCATGAAGCAGTTCCACGCACATTTTACCCACATCGCTTGTGAAAACTGTTAATATTGGTGCCCTTAGCAACTGATTTGTGCAGAAAGAAGGCGAACTGTTTCTAGAGATGATTCTTGATCAATGCAGTTTGGTGGGCCTAATATTTGCATCCCTCTGGTAGCAGGAAGGAGAAGGACGACTCAGGCTCATTTTAGAAAGATGTATAAAGTTGTGTTGGTGTGTTGGTTAAACTAAGCCAAGTTTTGTGTTTTGCTCCTAGTACTTATTCTCAGAATATACCATAATGCGTATTTTAGAACATCTTCGGCTTATGTTGTGAATGTGAATTAATTAACATTAGTATGAATTGCATATTGTCGAATGGAATTTATTTTTCTGTGTCTTCTGTCATGCTCAAGGTACTTCAAGCACTTAAAAATAACGAGTTCAGCTATAATAGTGCGGTGGCTCTGGAGACAAACATAGCCGTTCTGGGTGCAACAGGAGATCAAATTCGAGGATGGTTTTGCTGATTGGAGTGGGAAGAATACTGGTCATAATGTTAGTATTACTCCTGCTATTTTTTAAAAAGCATTTGTTACAGGCTTCTTATTTTGGCAGACTGGTTTTTGCTCTTTATTACTTCATTTATAACTCTCAATGCAGTGTAAACAGAATGATGAAGAACTGCAGGGCACATTATTCATGAGCTGTTGTTTAAACCTCATTGTTGCATTTCTAGCCCTGATTATTTCACATCATGACATACTACATGAAAAAGCTGGTAGCCCGTGATTTCCTGAAACAAAACCAAAGCTTCCTTTCATGACCCTGCAAAAGCACATTGTAGCAAAGCAGGTAAACCCGATTTCAGCTTAAGATGGTAGGATCCTGTTGATTTGTGTGAAAAATGAGGGTTCCGTTAGTTGTCTGCAGGTCTCCGGAGGAGAGGGAGGTGCCTTGTATCACTCAAAAACAATTCCTTTCAGCTGGCTGGAGAGAAGTATGGATAGCATCCAACATACAGATGTCCCCAAGTACAAGGATTATAATGGAAATGTTCGTGACCGGTCAGTATAGAGATATTAGCAAGCATTTATATAACTCCGAGTTGTTGACTACTGTAGACATGTTGTTTTAGGCCCTGTTCCCACTGGCGTTCCTCCTGTTGACTTTCGGAGTGTTAGGATCAGACCCCTTTGGCTCAAATTTGGAGTGAAGTTAATTAAGGCTGAAAGAGGCATGCACGTTCTGAAGTCAGCCTCCAGTTTCAGAGGGGAGAACAGTGGAAACAGCTGACCTGTACAATGATACTGAAGTACTTTATAGCATCATCAAGCCATACACTGAAAAGAAAGCTTTCCTTGAGTTATTTGGGATATTTAATTTTCATCTGTAGCTTGTAGTGTTGTCTGTTAATGGAAGACTCAATGTGGTTTTTGTGCGTTCCTCATAAAGCTGTTCTTTGACAAGGAGAAAAATGTATCTATCTAATTAACATGCACCTCTCTGCATACAGCAATAGGCATTCATTATTTTCAGTTTGTACTATTATATGAAAGCTTCTCCAAAACTTTGGCAGCTTGGTAGGAAGGAGTGGCAGTTCAGTGTATTCTCAACTGTGCAGCTCTAATGTATGTTGCTTTTAAAGACACCTACATGTTATAATAAAAATACCCCTTATAGCCAAAGATATGTAACCACAGTATAGATAATTACAAAAGAAAGAGACTCAACTGAGTACTGAAACAGGAAAATAAAAAAAAGCAAAAATGAAAGATTCTTTTTTTTTTTGAGAGCAGTAGAAATGATAAAGGAAAGAATTACTATTCCATAAATATATATATAAAAAAAAAGCCTTAGTTGTTCACTATATTTTAAAGTTGGTATCAGTTAGGGAACATATGTGGAACAAAAGTCTGACATACTAAATGCTATAAATTCAGTTGATATTCAGGACTCGGTTGCACTCCAGAAAAAGAATAAATGTGTAGCTATGCTAAGAAACAACAAAAGCCAATTTGGGGGAAATGTATGAGTACTGCTAGGAAAGCTGAACAATACATCTCTATGTAAAATTGCATGTGACTGGTGTAAGTGCTGTTCTGTCACAGCTAGGGCTGCTGAAATTGTAAGCAGGTAGCAAAAATTTACTGTTTAATATTTCACGGATAATAATTGTTCTGAATGCTTTAAATAGCACAGGAAATGTAGTGTCACAAGCTTGACATTTGAGTATTAATATTGATACTGAAACAGCCTCACCACAAAGAATGCCAGGACTGCAGGAGGAAGGGCATCATTTTGATCAGATAAAGACAGAAAAGTTTTAAAGCCCTTCAGATAGGTTGAAAAAATGCCTTATGAAAACTGGGGCAAAATTACCTTTCAGGATTGGACATTTTATATCCAGTTTGGGGAATTATCCCTATACAGGTAAAGTTGGAAGCAGATGTTTTTCTGTCATTTCTGTCGTCCCCCTTCCTCCCCCATTTGCTATTTGATGGAGGCTGTCTCAAAAAGGATAATAGCACAGGGCTACAAAGTGTTTTGGATTCACTTGTACAAATAAGGGAGCATATCTGGGGTCAAGAAAAGACGCATGGGGATGTATAGTCTTTACTGTCCATTCTCAAACTTGCTTGAGATGTATTGTAAGTTATCTTCTGTAACGTCAAGATTTGGCTACGGGTTACTTTAATAAAGACAGACCTTTCTTTTCTAAGCATGAAGTATGGCTGACTTTCCCTTTTTTTTTTAACAAGCTTGTTCTCCCCACGTCTGTGTGCAGACGAGTGTGTGCACAGTCCCTTACTGTAAGTTCATTATGGCTTGCCTGGTTCTTGGAAAAATGTGTGGTGAGATCAGGAGAATTCAGCACTTCACATACAGACACGCAGTAAGTTGCAGCCTACCTATGTGATGGAGCCCAAGGACCGTTGCCTCTTTGCGTTCACAGTATAACAAACTTTGCCCAGAGGATGCAAAATAAAGATGGAGGCTGGTGAAGATTACTAATGATACTGTACTTTGCAAACAGAAGACAGCAGCCAAAGCGAAGCCCACCTGAGAATTTCTGTTCTGTCGCTCTGTGTAGTGCAGTGGTGTTGTGGATAATACCCCACTGCTGATAAAGCTCTTGATAGCTTTTGGCAATTATGTTCTTCCGTAGATGATTTGGTAAGTCATTTAGCTGGTGATAATGCTGATAGGTAGGTACATTGCTTTTCAAAAGTCCTTATCACAGAATATGTAGAGCACATTTTTTGGCTTTGTACTGCTGGTGTAGGTAGCGATAGTTTGATTCTAGCTGTTTAGCTATGTGCAAGCGAGTTAAAGGAGTTTTCTTTTTTTTTGGGGGGGGGGACAGGAAGGAAAACTTTGTCAGCCTCCTTTCTNATCTCTTATCACAGAATATGTAGAGCACATTTTTTGGCTTTGTACTGCTGGTGTAAGTAGCGATAGTTTGATTCTAGCTGTTTAGCTATGTGCAAGCGAGTTAAAGGATTTTTTTTTTGGGGGGGGGGGACAGGAAGGAAAAGTTTGTCAGCCTCCTTTCTGAAAGTGTTTTGGTACTTGTAACTTCTTTTTCCCTTCAAAAATATATCTTGCGCTTTCAGACGCTCTTATTTTCTGATGATATTAATAGTAACTTTTATCTTTCGAATGCAAATGCAATTTTAGCATACTTTTGCACTGTATAATACTCCTCTCTGCACAAACTGCTTACCAGACCATTTAAAAAGATAGATACGTATTTATAAAACAAACAAACAAAACCAAAATGCAGTTTACTTTCTGAAATATTTATATGCTGATAGTTGTAGGTGCTGCAACGTATTTATGCCAAAGTTGCACCATCCTGCTTCGCCAAGTGTAAGCAGCTCCCTTTAGCTGTGTGTTACCCACTGCAGGGAGGAGGAGAAATCGGGCAGGTCGCTAGAACCGTTCCAGTGCTTTTGCATCTCAGCAGTGGTAACCGACACAGAAACAACCCCTCTGAGTTACCTTTTGCAGGGGGATGTTGGAGAATCCCAGATGCTTGACAGTCGGCAGCATTTCTGTCCGAAGGGTGAAACAACGGCACTTCTGTTAAGCAATGCAAATACCCCCCACTGCCGCTGTGTGTATACAAACCGGGCAGACTGCTGACCCCCGGGTGATGCCAATGTGTGTTTTAGCCTGCCCGAGTTGTTGAATTCATTAGGGACAATCTCATTTTCACTAAGGAGACCTGGACAAGATAGTGACCCTTGGAGATTTTACTCTCCAGGGCTGTGCTGTTTGTAAGGCAATTCACAGCGTGTACAGAGGGGATGGAAAATGTTGCCCTGGAAGAGTTCCAGTTAGTTATTATTTTGAAGTCATTTTGCCCAGGCACAAATGCTGATGATTGAATGGAGAGGCTCTAAAGCTACAAAGAGTGGAAGGTGAATCTCCCACACCTTAGGTTAGGTTGTAACTAGTAAATGACATTCTGTTTTGTGGCCAGCTATTCACCCGACTATCCAGACCTCTGTTCTAAATAAACCAAGAAAATAAAATACTCAGGAGACCTTGGCCTGTTACAAGATGGGTTGCTGCTGCAGATCTATTTTACTGCCTGTTCCTAATGCTGAGATTTAGAAAAGCATCTTGATTTTGAACTACCCAGAAACACAGCCCAAACTGCGAGTAATCATACCAATATAAATTACTTTTTTTTACATCCTATACTTGCTCTGTTTCTTCATCTGTTTCCCAAAGTATCTGCTGTCAGTGGTAGGATAATAGGTTACATGAATCTTTCTTCTTTTTTTTTTTTTTTTTTTAATACTCTAGTATAGTTGCTCTTAGGGACACAGAAGTAAATTGTTAAGATAACATTAATCTTCTCATTTGGTGCCTGAACCTGCTCCCTTGATGTGAGTGCAAATTAATGGAATTAGGATCAGACCTTTAAAGAGTAAGATTAATAAAAAAACACCTAAACCCCCACAGTAGTATCTTAGAGCTGACCAAGTTAAAAATATGAATGAAAAATTGTGACATACGCCTAATCCTCAGCTAATTTTCACGTTGAATGGAATAATCTTCCATGGAGCTGTGAGTAGCCAATGTGTTATTGTACATCAGGGCCCTATTAATCCATAGATTATTGACAGAGCATATGGTACCTGCTCCAAAGCATGCCATATACACAACATGCTTTTATCTTTGTATTGTTGTTTAAAACTACCTTCTGATGTGTCACTGGGGATATATGTAGTCTTGGAAAAGCTGTTTGCACTGTGGTATTTGCTAGCAGTATGGTATGTGGCCAGGATGTACACTAGATATTCAAATTACTATGCTGCAGAATTTGTGAATTTGCATTTTAAAATACTTGTCATTTCTGGAAATACCCCGAGGTATAACTGGCCACAACTTCCCTCTACTAAGTAATTATTAAATATTTGCTTTCAAAGCTGAATTATTAGCCAGCTGGGGAGTGGATTTCCCAGCTAGTGATTTTAAAACCTTACAGTCAGGACTGTGACCCAGAAAGTTTTCTTATTCTTAACATTATTGCTGTCCTACTCATTAATATATGTGAAGTACCGAAGCCTGTAAGCCAAATGCCCTGCCTCCCCCAGTGCAGTTTGTTAGCCTGCCTTTTAGAAAAAGTGATAACTAGGGAGAGGTGCATGCAAAATCACAGCCTAATTTAGTTTAATCTGGAGATATTTCACCTGGCATCAGTTCCCCAAGGAGAAAAAAGTTGTTTGCACCTCTAGTCAGAGCCACCTATTGCAGATGTGAACCCTTGGGAGTAGGGGTTCAAACCCTGAAAGAGTAGATTGATGTCTGTCCTTCCCAGGGGGACGTTTCAGAGACTGGGGGGTGGGTTATGGGAGTGCCTAGGGGTCTCGTGCCTGAAGCTGAAAGCTGGGGCCTCTGCGGGATGGGGATCTGCCTGGGGGCAGGCGACCAGATTTTGATTTCTCCCACCTGCCCCTGCCCGCCCTTCAGTGTTGCGTTTTGGCGAGGCTGATTGGGTTTTTGTATGGTACTTGTGGGATTTTTGTGTGATAAAGAGCACTAAATAGAAATACATTCATTATACCTGTAGCTTACTCCTGTAGGTGTCCCGTTAGCTTTAGAGATTAATTCATCCCCCACCTCAAGCAAGTCCTCCGCATTTAGATTTAGTCGTCTAGATTTAGAATAGATATTAGGAAGAAATTTTTCACTATGAGGGTGGTGAGACACTGGAACAAATTGCCCAGGGAAGTTGTGGAAGCCCCATCCCTGGAAGTGTTCAAGGCCAGGGTGGATGGGGCTTTGAGCAACCTGGTCCAGTGGGAGATGTCCCTGCCCGTGGCAGTGGGGTTGGAACTAGATGATCTTCAAGGTCCCTTTCAACCTAAACCATTCTATAATTCTGTTTTGGGCATTTGTCTTTCCTTGGGGGCTGTGGGGTTGGGGTGTCCGCTGACCCCGCTCCACCCTTGAGCGAGCTGCACCGTGTTTGCAGTGAGCACCTGTTAGCCCTCAAATAATATCCATGGCTTTTCCGAGAACTCCTTCCAGGTGAAGAAGATGCTGGTGTTGGGGCCTGACGAGTCTTTCCTGAAGCCCCTGGTGTCAGGGAGGGTCCTGGGCTTGCCCCTGGCTGCAGGGCTCTGGGATGATCACCACCACCTGTGTCTCGCCAAGCACCCGTGGGCGCATGCTTGAGACTGGCCACTTGCCGTGCCCGGCCTGCCTTCCCAAACACCAGCCCTGCCGTGTTTCCTGCAGTGGTGGGCTCCCTGCTTGCCGGACCAAGCTGCGCTCCATGCTCCTGCCACACTGGAGCAGCAGCTACTCCTCACAGGGGTTTTTCCACTGCTCCGTGCTGCTGCAGGGTCAGGTTTATCCCAAGTGCATGCTTGTGTGCCTGATGCTGGTGGTGCAGCTGAGGTGTGGGGTAGAAAGTGGGATGAAGGATGTGGGGGCTGCCTGCGAGCCTGCACACCTTCGGTAAAGTTTCAGGATACCGTGAAAATATTGAGGCAACTGATTGCTAAGCCTGGAATTTTGGTTTAAATACACCCCAAATATTGCACAATGTCTGTAACCCACATTTTTCCATCCTTTAGGAATGTTGCCCCTTTGGGGTGACTGGATACAACATGGTGCAATGGATACGGCAGTGCTGCACCGCGCAGGCTTAACTGCAGGGAAACGTACGCACCGTTGCAGTCTCCGCTGGAGGTTGCATACTGCGGAGCGTTGTTTGGTTACGTTGGTTAACTCGTTTGCAATGTAACGGTGGTTTTTAGTTTGTTCTCTGCGGTGGCAATAGTGACCAGTGACTGTGGTCTGTGAACCAGTTGACTGCCTCTGAGGAGCAGTGCCTCGGGAAAGCACGCTGGCTGTCAGCCGGCACCCAGTTGCTCTGTGGAGGGCTTAAATTTTACTGGGAAAACCTTAGGGAGCTTGCAAATGGAGAAAAGATTGAAAGCCTGCTCAGCCTTTCCGCAGGTGGAGTGAGATCACAAAGTTAACTTTTTGGTGTGCTGATTGTTTTATAGATTATTAATTATATTTTTTTCATTTTCATGTCATTTCTCCTGATTCTTTCCTGTACATTTTCAGTCAATTGGTATTTCTGTCTTTCTCTTTGAATATATGTGCAGTTTTTTGATGTGCAAAATTCTTTATTGATCTAATAAAGTAATTAAACTGGGTGACATGGTAGGGTAGCTTAGTGAATTTATTTAAAAACTAACGTTTAACATACAACATCTTCTGTAAAGTTACCAAATATTCTGTGAGTAGTGTTGTTGTTATGACTGTTTTCAGAGAACTTGAGAGTTTGCGGAAAAAGTCATCCTTCGGAGTAAAATATTTTCTGCTTGCTTTCATTATGAAAGGGAATAAATTGTTACTGTCAGTGTATGTAGGAATCCATCCATCCTTGTAGTAAATGATAATACTCCCCTGGCCGTTTTTGAGATACTGAATTGTGGAAGTGAAAAACCCCGCATTTAATTATTAAGATGTATGCAAATAATCCTTCTTTACCTTTTTTGCGCTTTCTCTGACAGCTTTTTAAAAATTCCGCTTGCACCCCTGGTAGATGGGCCTGAAAGAGGAGAAACCAGTCCTGAAAGTTCAGCCTGGTTCATATCTGAGCGTGCCGCCCCTCTTGCTTGGTCGCGAATCCACAGCAACCCGCTGCCCTGATAACGCGGAACCAGCTGCCGAGTCATCCGCAGCTTCGCTTAATCTTGAACAGTCAGGCTGGCGAGAGAGTGGAAAATGCTCTTCAGCGGGCAGGTTTGATGCTTAGAGAAGTCTTGAGATGGAGCACAGAGTTGTGCCGCCTGTGGGAGTAAATTCTCTCTCTCGGATGATGGGGACTGCCTTGCTCCTGTCCCGTGCTGGTTGGTGCTGCGCCGTAGGGCGACAGAGGAGGAGCAGCAGGTCGTGCCCACGGGGCAGGTTCCTGCCTGTCCTTCCTAGATGTGCTCCCCCAACGCTTTGGTGGGCTTTGCCCACGCGCGGTGGCAGGGAGGTGCCCACTGGGAGGGTCCGCTCAGCGGTGTTCTTCGTGCTGGAACTCACGGAGCTTTGCTGGAGTTCAAGTGCACTGTATAATTAGTAGCATTTTAGCTTCCAGTCGCCTGCAATAGTACCAGGAGGCTGTTTCTGCTTTGCATAACTTACTAGAAAAGATATTTTTACTTTTCTACATCTACGCCTTATATAGAAGAACACGCGGTGTGGCTTTTTGTCAGGAGACAGCATGAACTGTGTGTTCCAGTGTCACGACGAGCAAATGTGAAATCTGCATCAAAATGCTTTTCCCAAGCATCTTTTAGGACAACTAGGGAGAAGTACTGCTGGGTGTGCAGGATGCTCATGCCTGAGCTCGGGGCAAATGCCTGCTCTGGTCCCCACTGGCGTCAAGGGATTTTTTCTATTGAGTATATTAGTAGTTGAAGTGGGGAAGTGATCTGAGAAATCTCCCAACCTGAAGGATGTGAAGCAGAAATGAATGGGAGGAACCCTAAGTGATATGAGGGAAGCAGTAGGCTAGGAGAAGGAGGGTCCAATAAAATCAAATACTAAAACACACCCATAAAACTGCAGGACCTTACGTTTGAAAGAGTAGCTCCGTGCTTACACACTTGGCACAACTTTCATTTTTAGTTTGCCTCCTTGCTTCAGGCCTCCTCCTGTCAGAGAGGTGGTCTGTGCACCTGCCCTCTGCAGCTGGGGAGTCCCTGATCTGGT
This sequence comes from Anarhynchus alexandrinus, assembly GCA_008711295.1. NCBI lineage: Eukaryota > Metazoa > Chordata > Aves > Charadriiformes > Charadriidae > Anarhynchus > Anarhynchus alexandrinus. The sequence continues at coordinate 50,478 of VUYV01000825.1, read as the reverse complement.
CATGCCAGCGGTGGCCGAGGACCACAGCCAAGGGAGATAACAGAGTCTTCCCAGTAGCGGTCATTGCTCTGGGGTGGGTGTGCTTGGCTGGTTTTCCAGATCATAGACTTCAGGCAGTAGGGCATTGGAAGTATTATAGGCTATTAAATATATCGTTGGAGCGTCTGGCTGCACTAACTGCTGCTTTTAATAGAGTTCGGATTTGAGATTTTTGGGACTGACGGGGTTCGGACATAAACTGTTAATTTGGTTTTGAAAAAGGAAGTTCTTTCATGCTTTGAAGGAAAAAAAAATACGAAGACGGAACTGCAAGTCTCTTCCTTAAATCAAAGTTTTCTGCCTGAAATAGGAACAACTCAGCAGAACAGTTTAAGTAAACATGGCCATAACTGCTTATCTGAGACACTGGCATCCTCTCTTCTTACTGTGTTACTTTTTTGTGGTATCCTGGCGTCTCTCGGTCACTGATGTGTTTGTTCTCACAGCATCTCCTTCACGGGCATATACTTTTGCGTCCATTTGATAGTTGCCACCAAGATTTGAGGCTTCATCTGAAGAGCTCGCTCCAGGAGTGTAGGTTTTCTATGTTTCTGTAGAGGAGATTTTTGAACTGCTGACTGAAAGGTCTTTCCCCCTCCAGCCCCCGCTTTCTCTCTACTGCTGTCATGGCTTCTTCATTTATTATGGGGGAAAAAATAGAGGCAGCTGTTCCTGAGTCATCTCGAGTTAGCGTTTAGCACAGAATGGGATAAAATCTAGGCCAGAGACGGCAAGTGACTGAGTATGTCCAGTTGTAGCCTATGTGGGGGGTCAGTGAGTGTAGTATAAACACAAGAGAATTGCTGAAAATCGCATATGTGTGCGAGAGGGCAAGGAGTTAGGTACTGTCCTCTAAAGCTAGTGCCTGAGCGTGGGATCATGTATCTTCAATTCGGTAGAAAAAATGCACCATATTGTGAGAATGGCTTATTGATACCTAAGAGTACCACCTGGGTGGTTTTGCCTGTGTGTGATAAAATACTGTAGATTCACACTGGGTCTCTTATCCCAGGGTGCGCTGCCACATGTAAGTAACTTCTGTGCACTTAAGTGCTTCCACTGTACCATTGCTTTAAACTTCACTTTGAAAATTCTGTGATTCTGTGATTCACTATTAAGAATAATTTTTATTTAAGTTAGTATTTTTCTTTTACGACTGGCTTCTAAAGGACAAATTTGTTTTAATTAGTACATGGAACAACAACTAAAATATTTTAGTTCCATAATGTAGGATAATAATTTATTTGATAGGTGTAGTAAAGTAAAAAATTTGGTGATACTTGGTAGAGTACTTCTGTATGTACTGTAGCATATTCTTTAAAGTAATGGAAGAATAAGAAATGAGAACTGAGAGAAGCTTTTCTTTTTTTCATGGGAATTTATGTGCCTATACATTTGTGAGGCTTTAGTATATGTTTTTCCTTTTTTTGGCTATGTTAGGAGGAATAGAATCAATTAAAGAAAGAAAAAGAGAAAAAGAAGACTGTGCCTCTCTGCCAGTTCTGTCATGCTTCAAACAATAGTGCATTAGGCCATGGGAAGTGATCTCAGCGATATTTTTAGTCATGTTTTAAAAAATGATACTTCTTGGTGAAATAGTCTCCAAAATTACAAAGCTAGTATACATGCAAATGTTGCACTGCCAGTGTCAATCCAGTACATAAAGAGCTTCACAACTGTTTGGATCTGCTCTTCTTTCATAATGGGCTGCAACTTGTTTACTAATGCTTGAAAGCATGTACACATCAAATAAATCTCTGGTATTTGGGCCATAGTGTACCAGCATTATGCAAAGGGAAGATTAACCACACTCTATATTAAGCTACGATCCACTCCACTCTTGATTCCTAGCTATACTAAATCAACCAAACCATCAAAGAACAAAATTAGTGGAAGGGTTCCTCAGACAATAGATTTATTTCCATGTTTATTTGCGTTATTGTTAAGAAAAGGGCAATCAGAAGAGCAAATCTCCTTGGGGCTCAGGGCATTATAAATTAATCATAAGACATGAAGTGAGCTTTTGGGTGTGGAAAACTAGCAACAGATGCAAATACTACATAGCTGCACCGTATGGTGCGTACGGTGTTGTTGCAACAGCTGAGAGACAATAAACTCGCTTTGCTGCTGCTGTTAATAGATAGTCTTTAGCAAGCATTATATTGGCAAATCTGACACAGAATGAATTTGCAACGGTGACTCAAAAGACTTTCCTAACGTGAAGCATCTTTATTGCATATCTTTTAAGCTCTTTCCTGTTTTTACTCTGCTCTCTTTCAGCGAAAAGGTCAAGAAAAGCAGTAGCTCAGTGGCTGAATTTTTCAAAAGTGCTTTACAGCAGGGAAAGTGGGGAAACCTCTTAACACGGTGTCTTATTCAGTAAGTTAAGCAAGCTTTTTTGTTCTTCAGTTAATTTATTTTGCCTATTTTTTTTTTGTTGAATCTTGGGTATCAGATTAATTAAAGTGACTTTTAAGGTATCTCCAGGCAGGTGTGGAACTCCTCCTCCCCACCTCAGCTTTCCCCCTCCCCCAGAGGTAGCCTTTGCTATATGAAACCTGTCAGCCCACCTTGCTAGACATGGTAGCATTGAGTCAACTGTGTATTTTCATAACATGACTGTCCACCTGCACTGAATGTGCTTTGCTGCCATATTCAGGTTTGGGGAATTACAATATAGAGTGTGTGCCTCTTTCTTCTTCACTTTCCCTGCACACGTGTGTGCATGCACCCACACACTTGAATAATGCTCTCCCTTTGTCATTGCACTCTGAAAGCCACCAGCTGCATTAATGAGAGCTTTTCAAAGCCCCAAAAAGGAATTTTTGGGCTTTCCCTAAAGCAGTAAGATATGCATTTTTGGTATTTCTATCACTATCACTGTAAGGAATTAAAAAAGGGAGAACTGTATCTTTAATGTGACAGACAGAAATGGAGGGTTACAGGAAGATTTTCTTGGTGTACCTAGAGCTTCAGCTAGTGCGGGTGCCTTACTGTTGGTTCAGATTGAAGGTTCACAGCCTTAAAAAGTTAAGTGCTGAATATTCAAACTGAATTTATAGCATTAAATTAGGATGGCTTATACGTTTAACTAGCCTTAAGGGTGCTAAGTATTTCCAGCTGAGGCTAAAAGGACTTTCAGCTGGTCAGCAATTCTTGTGATTGGGCCTGATACTACTTACAGTAATTTTCTTGCACACCTGATATTGCTGCATTTTTCACAGGTATGAATTTCTCTGCTCACATCTTTTCATGCCTCATTTGCTAACTCTTCTGTTCTGCAAAATTGGCAGGATGACAGCAGGCAACTCCCTCATCCTTTTGTGTTAGGACTAATCCTCAGGGTTCTTTCTGATGTGTCTCCAGAAATATGTATTCAGCTTAGGCTGAATGCTGGTTTGATTTGTAACACTAAAATGTGGACAGTGCAGATCGCTTTCTGAGTATTTTCTGTCTCTTAAAAGGAAATCATTGTAGAGGTGTACATGAACAGTTCCAGAGTTTTAAGCTCTCTGTCACATAAAAAATGTTTGTAAAATACAGATGTACTTTGGCACATGCTTAAGTACTTTGCTGAATTTCTATGTTTGGCTTTGTTTAGCATACTTGGACTATGCTTACAAATATATACTTACAAATAACAATTAGATGAAAGGTCATTTAACAGGTTGTGGTATTTTAGTATTCTGAATTGTGTTTTTCTGTTTTGGCATGATAGATTTTTATTTTGATTTCAGATTATATGGCTTGGTTTTACTTCAGTCTTTTTTTACTTAACGTATGATTTAATTAAAATTTTTGTTGCAGTGATTGATAGTTGCTTTATTTGATACCTGTTTATAGGCATTTATTCGTTACTTTTTCAGTGTACTGATATTTGTCAGAATGATATTATTTCTTTTGTCAATGAAAATGAGGCTATAAATTACTGTAATTCTGGGGTACGTTTCTGGTATGAGCAAACAGTATTCCCTTGGTGGGTTTTCCGCTATGGAAAACTGGGTTATGCATAATATATTTTAGAAAAGACCTGTATTCTTCTAAAGAGGAATGGCATTGTGCCACTCCTGGAAACTGTAAGAAGAATCTAAATGTATGTATATTTGTATTCAAAGTATGCCTCAGCATCTGCAGTGTTACCAGTGTTGTTCCTCCTGGTTCATGTGGGGGACTGGAAATGTTTGGTTGTGGGTTCTGTTCTGGGGAGGGGGGGATTTTTTTTTTTTTTTTTTTTT
>VUYV01000825.1:19321-46090 GCA_008711295.1 Anarhynchus alexandrinus | reverse complement strand
TTTTTTTTTTTTTTTTTTTTCTTTTAACCCCAGTTCTGTAGGACATGAGGTGAATGGTTCAACTCTGCGCACCTCAGTGCAGTCACCTGCCACGTTCTTCCCAGAGCTGCCCTGCATCTGCCACTGGCGCGGCTGCGTTGGGTCCTGAGGTGATGACACCCACAGTCACCAAAGATCAAAATGAAAGTCACAGAGATGTGTGCCTTCGTATTTTACTGACAAGTACAAAAGGATTTAGCAAAATTACGACGCAAGAGTAAGCTGTGGCAGGAGGGAGGAGATGATATATTCTTCCCTGCTAAAATCATAGCGTTAACATTCTTGGCAGTGTCACTGAGCTCCGCAGTAACTTCTGGTTTACATTTTAAAAATGCACCAAATAGCATATACTGTTTAATTCCGGGTTGCGTTACGCAACAGAACGCGATTGCCTCAGTGAAGCACATCTGCATTGCGAGAGTAGACTCTCCTGGGAAGCAAGCGCATCTTCTGCAGCAGTCGGAGTGAGGCGTGGGCAGGGCATTGCTATTTTGGCAAGCAGAGGGAGCCAGCGTTGGAAAGCTGCCTCACCTTTCACTTTTCATGGAACTTACCCTTTCTCCCTGTTTCAGGCACCAGCCGCTCCCACTTGCTTCTCCTAGTGCTGCTGTGGGGCTGGGGATGCTTTCGGTGGTTGATTAAACCATTAAGCCGGGTTCTGGGAGCCATGGTCTTTGCTGCCTGGCTGGCTGATCCCTGAGCAGGACAGGCTATTAGGGATTAGTAAGGAATGCAATTCGAAAAGCATCTGGAAGAGTCAAGAAAATTTTTTGGTTTTATTATTAAAAAAACCCCAAACCCACACCTCTGTGATAGTATTGTCTTTAACTGATAAGTCGGCAGCAGTTGATGGCAGGTACAAAATTCCTGTCATTTTTATACTGGGTTTCAGTTTGCTTCTTCCAAGCCTCTCTCTTGCTGGAAGCAAAGTCAGGCTCCTGCTGTCTCAGTTCAGCTGAAGTTCTTCCTGTCATCCTAAAGTATGGTTATCAACCCCCCTATTCCTCTTATCAGCATGCATTACATTTTTATGGCAGTGTTTAGCAAAGACTTTCCAACAGCGCCTATGACAATGTAATTGGACTTCTCCGTCTGATAGAAATTACTCCCTCTTTAGTGGGGGGCTCTGGATACTTTCTAACATGGCTTTCTTTGAAGCAGGCATGGTGTCTGGTCGGCCAGTCTGTAGTGTGGGTGCACAGAATTTCACCAGGCACTATTCGAAGTAGTTATTCATGGTTTGCTGTTAAACTGCAAGACTGGAGTGAGTGAGATTCCCCAGGGGTCTGTCCTGGCTGTGGTAATACTCATTGTTTTCATTATTGAAATGATAGATGGAGCAGAGAGAGCAGTTATTAAATTTACATAGGATAAGAAGCATGGAGGGGGGGTTGCAGGCTCCTTGGAGGGCAGGATTAAAGTTCAGAGCTGCCCTGGCTAACTGGAGGAATGGTTTGAGGGAAAAAAAAAAACCAGGATACAAACTTCGAAGTGTTGCACAGGGATAGAAATATCCAGTTGCAAGACAGGATGGGGAATGGCTGACTCAATAGTGGTCCTACAGAAGAAGGTCTGTGAGCTAGAGTTGGGCTGTGCTGGAGGCGGTTTGGCCTGGTTTAGTTGAATAGGGTGTTAAAAATCACAGCTGGTTCCCAGACCACCAGAGAAAACCAGCCTGCGGCATGTCCTGCTCTCCTGTCCCCTGGGAGCTGGGCTGCCAGTGCTCTGCTGAGCAGGCAGCTTTTCCTTCCCTCCCCTGCCTGCTTCGGCTCCGACCCTGGAGCTGGCGACCCTGCAGCTCTGTTGTGAGCGCCTGTGGGGAAGAGCTCCAACTCAACTCCCACCAGGCCTGATCCGTCTGCGCAGGACAGCGCATCTGAGAGTGAAGGGAATCTTAGACCTGAGACTGTGGGCGTCATACCATCATACAAGGAACAAAGCCTCCCCATCCCTCAACAAAGCACTCTTTTTGGGGTGTGTAAAGAAAAGGCACAAAATAACCCGTCCACTCCACTCAGTGTTGGAAAAGGCTCAACATCTAGTTTGGGGCACAACGTAGGCAAGAGCCAGCTGGATGGCGTCCAGGGAGAAGGCGGTGAAAATGATCAAAGATTTGGAAAACATGACCTGGGAAAGAAGATGAAAGAATTGGGATTGTTTAGTCTACAGGGGAGAAGGCCAGTAACAGACATGATAGCAGTGTTCAAGTATGTGGAAGGTTCCTACAGGGAGGAAGAGAATAAACTGTACTGCACAACTGCTGGGGTTAGGACAAGAAGAAATGGGCTTAATTTGAAGGTAGCAAGACTTAGGTGAACCTTTATGAAAGCTTTCAAGTGATAAGGGTATTTTGGTGCTGCAGTCATTTGCCTTTGAGAAAGCTGTGGAAGCATCACCACTGGAGGTTTTTATAAAACAGACAAACCTCCTCCAGGAATATTTTGGGCATTGCTTTGGGGAAGGCGGTGCAATACATGCTTCTGAATGTTGTTTCCCAAGAAATAATGAAGATTTTTTTTTTTGTGATCCTGTGAACTTAGGTAATCTCTAATAACCCTACAAATAACTCAGAAGATAGTGGCAATTCATTATTGCAACATATCAGTGGTAAATAGACAGCTGATTTATGCACAAAACCCGATGATGATATTATCCTTCTGCTCTCTGTTCTAGTTTAAAAAAAAAAATCCGTGAGTAAGCTAATTTTACTGGAACGTTTCAAAAGACTGTTCCTGTAAATATATTACTCTATACAGAAATAGAGGAAGTGATGTTGGTTGGCTCGCTTATTGAAATATTGTGCAAACGCAATCAGTACCCACTAATACATAGCGTGACCGTAGTAAAGCCAGCAGTACTCCATGAGACATGGGAGTTTTACACTAGAGCATGACGTTGTATTTTCAGTCTAGATGTTTGTGCACTTGTGTTTTCTTTTATGTGGAGTCGGGGAGTAGGCTGAGGAGAACTAGGCTTTAATTACCTCATTGCTATCTATATATATATGAGTTACTCTTCTCCCTTGTCTCGTTACGTTAAGTGCGTGAGGCAGCAATTGAAGAACAAACCTCAAACTTGTCTTTTGCTTCTTAAGCCAGAAAGCACTTTGGCAGCTCCTGCAGCCACCGTGATTGCATCTCCCTATGTGTTTGCTGTTCAGTGTATGGCAGTGGCATGGGGGAAGAGGAGAGGTTCTTCCCCGTAGTGTAACCTCCTGCCTTGAGAAAAGGCTTGTGGTGTCCCCATGGATGCTTCCCTCCTCCTTTTGTTCTTACTGGAGGATCACCTCCATGACTTCACAAGTTTCTGCAGGTCCCCTGAAGCCACTTAACTCAGTTTCTGCTATAGAACAAAAAAGTATTTTTCCTATTGAAACACAGCTTTCCCTGTCCTCATTGCTGTGCAGGGCTGGGGAGAGGAGGTCTGTGCTGCTGTAGCCCGTGGGAACAACCTGGATGGTGGAGGTACTACAGGACACCCATAGGAGAGGCTCCTGGGTAGGTAGGGTCAGGCAGTTTGGGTCCGGTGAGAGCACCCGGACTCCTCATCTCCTGCTCAGTGCAACTCCCAGCCTGACAGCCCTGAGCGGTGTTTTGTCACTGTCATCCTGCGGCTAGGAGCACTGGCAGAGGATGGTGCAGAGTCACCATGTGCCCAGCACGGATTTAGCAAGGCTTATCGTAATCCTGGCAGGATCCACGCTAACTCCAAGCGGTCAGACATCACCACGCATTCATGTCCCTGGCCCTGCAGCTCTGGCCACGCAGTGCTATGCTTACGCCAAGAAACCTGCTGCTGAGCCAGCCCTGGTGCTTCTGCATCTGGAGGAACTGCCCTGAGTGCTCAAGAGTTGCTGACCATTATCTCTTTGCAAAAGCTTTCTCCTTCTAGTCTGCTGCTATGCAGGCCCGTGTCCTGATCGAGCACGATAACAGAATGAGGGCGTGCATTCACATGTGCACATATGTGCATATATTTTAGCCTCTTGCCTTTTTTTTATGTGAGATACTAGTGTGCATTTGTTTCTGTCCCAGTGTATCTGCCACGCATCAGCAAACTAACATTCTTCATGATCCTGAGTGTCCCATCTCACATGAAATGAATCAGCACTGCTCCTCCAGTGGAGGGGTCTTGAGGGGGGTTTAAATCGCCAATTTCAATTGTGACTAAAATCAGCAAGCGGCAAAACAAATAATCAGCTTCTAAATCTTGTTTTGCATTTACTCTTTTTTTCGTTATTGTCCTTAAAGAAGGGAATGCTTTCAGTACTTGAAATAATTTTATATATCTTTTTTTAAACTTAGACTCCATTATATTTCTACAGATGTTCCACACCAGTAATCTGGTCCAACATAGATTTCTGTGAGCCTCTAATTTTTCTAAGTTTTATTTTATTTGGTGGTGCATTTTCTGTTCATTGTTTACTAGATTATATTTTTTCATGTGACTTGTATCAAGCTACATTCACATGAAAATAAATGTTGAGCAAAAATGCACAAAAAGGAGATTTTGAAACATTTCTGTCATGTAACTTAATGCTCCCTTAAAATAGGAGCTAAAAAAGAAAAAAATTAAACTTGTTTTGCATTAAAATTAAGGCATTTTAAAAAGGAACAGTTAATTGTAGTTATTAAATCAATTTTTATTTTGTCACAGTATCTTAGATAAGAGTTTTGGGAGTCATAGATCATTTCGGTGAAAAAATTACTAGAACTCCTATTTTCTTACTTTTACAACTTTCAGTTCCTTTCTGATGTTTGAGCTAAGTATTTAACTCAGCCTGCTAAATGCACTGAAATGATGAATATACCCTCTCTGGCCTGGCAGAAGAGACTGCTACTGCAAGCTGGTGTAGGATGTCAGGCAGTCCTGGAAGCGTAGTCAGTAATTGCTGTCTGTTCCAAGGCTTGATTTTCTTTGAGACTTGAGCGCCAAACACATCCTTCTTTAAATGTTACTTAAAAAAACCCTGAATTCAGATGGTTTTGATAGATACAGTATTTGTACGTAATATGGATTGTCACAACCTAGTTTAAAATATGTCTTAATTTACGTACATAAATGCATGAGAGAGAAGTCACTTATGTATTAGTCTGTATGCAGAAGGTGGTGACCTAGCTCCACTGTGCCCAGAGGGAGAGAAGAGGGTTGCATAGCAGACCGAGGAGAGGAACAGGGTTTGGGGCTTTGCCGTTGTGTTCCCGGTCACGTTCTTGGACCTTGCAAAAGTGACTCTGTCTTTCAAATGCATCCAGTTGTAAACGAGGAAGTGAGACTCAACACTGTTGAGAGATTTTAGGAATAAAGTTACTAATTTTGTTTTCGTATGTGCTACATAATCTCTCCCAGGAAAAAGCAAGCAAAACTCAGCTCTACCGTTTCATGCCACCATCCTTTCAGGACTGCAGCGATGGCTGTTGGTCCCATGGGGGGCAGCAAGCTCAAGGCACATATGGATCAAGTGTGATAACCCCGATGGCTTGTGGAGTCTGGCGGTTGTCTTCTCAGGGAGCTTTGCAAACATGAGCTGGAAGTAAAGATACTAGACAAACTCATTTTCTTTCTCTAGTGTTTGTATGAAAGGCCAGTTCTTGGAAACTGGGGAAGGAATTAGGGATGTGGTGCTGAGATAAGTCTGGGTGGAGGATCAGGTGATTCCCCCTCTTCCGTCTCTCTTAGCCATGACGTCTTTTGCTGTGCGCACTTGTTGGCATTGTTCCTGGTCACAGTTCACACAGGGGGAGAAGTTATTGCTCCTGGCACGGACTGTGCTGGTTAATGCTTAGCAACGTTAGCTCTGTGCTCTGTCATTTACACCTTTCCCTTCTGCTCTCCTAGCCTGACACCCGTCCTCGGCCACCTTTGATGCAGGGTGTCACCCTCACCCAGCTGTGTCTTGCATCTCGGGTTGGATGGATGAGTGCATCTGATGGCTCCTTTTGAAAACGGATGTGCAGAAGTGTGTATATTGCTAGGGGGCTGAGGCCAAGAGACATTGGGAACCTTTTTGTAGAACTATCAGTAATGGTTTGTCATTGATTCGTCACTGTTTAGCAGCCTTAATGCTGTGGGCCTGAGAGCCCCGTGGTGGGAGTTATGTAGGCGCAGCACTTTCTCCAGGCTGAGGACAAGGGAGTCCTCACTGCGCCTGCATCTGACTTCTGATCACAATTCGTTGCTAGTTGTCTTTGGGTTAGTCAGTGCTTTTATGTCCACATGCAAAGTGTGCAGTGCATTTCAGGAATCGCCTGCAGAATACATAGAAGCACTTGCATCATGAGTTTAAGAAAAATCAAAGAGCCCACGGAGTGTGAAAACCAGCAGTAAAATGGGTATAAGGGTGTTTCTGCATGGCCAGACCCTTCAAGGGGTAACGGAAAGATTAGACTGCAAAAAAAAAAAAGTTGTGCATCAGCTTCCTTGAATCCTGTGCATTTTTTTTATTTTTTTTTTTCAAGCAGATTGCCAGTGGAAGCTGTAATCAGGAGTATGTTTGTTTGTAGAGCTACAAGGGGGAGGCCAACACAGTGATTTGTGGTTGCCGACTGATTCAGCGCTGCTGTAGCCAGCGAGTGGTGGGCAGGGTGGGGTGGATTTCAGGAGCACCAGGGACATTAACTGCAGGCAGCTAAGAAGGACCTTCTGCGAACGAGTAAAGGGAGCAGTTCCTCTGCAGGCGGGCCAGAAAATGGAAGTAGCAGTGAGCAAAGCCTCCAGACAAGATTAAAACCGACAGGAAATGAAAACTAACTTCACTGTTTTTCTTACAGGCTGACCGCCCTCCCCCTTTGCTAATGCTCGCGATGTCCGTAGGAGAGCAGTTCCTCTACCTACTTCTTGGAAGGCGCACGCTCGGGTTAGAAAAGTGCGTGACCAACGTGCAGAGCCAAGCTCTGCTGTCAGTGGGGCTGCACGAGCCCTGGCGCTCAGTCCAGCTTTGTTTTAGACACGCCGGTACTGTCATTATCTCCCTAAAGCTGCGTTTGAAAGCAAGGACGTGTGTAAAGGAGGAGAGTACGGCTCTTTCCTGTCTCTCTCTGTCTCTGCCTGTTAATCTGTTACAACAGATCTGTTGCTGTGCAGAGTGTGTGAGGCTCAGCAACTGCTCTTCCTCGGCGTACCTGCCAACTTTTGAAATCTATAAATAAGGATGTTTGGAGCGGGGGGAATAGACACACCTTCTAACTCCATTGAAATAACTTGGACACAACGTGCTTATTTTGGCAGGACGGATTGGGAAAAAGGAAATATATATATGTGTGTATATTGCTAGAATATAGGGACTGTCTCTCCCAAATAGAACAGCTGGCATGTATATGTGGCTAAAGCAGATTTGCTTAGCTTTATGCTAGTCATGCTATGAGCTGCACTCAAAGAAAATGAAACAAGTCATCTTTCATCCCCCTCAAATGCAGACCTTTGCCAAGGTTTGTTTCTTAGAAATTAAATGAACAGGATCTTGTGTCTAAAAATAGACCATTTTACTTTCCATCTTGCCCCTCTCGGGCAGGGTATAATTCTACCTCAGTCAAGAAGGTGAGATGAAAGGAGATTTGAGCTTTTGCCTTATGTCTCTGTCCTCTTTTGAGCTCCTGACAGAGAGCCCTCGCCTTTCCTGACCAGGTTCAAAAGTGCAGCGAGTGGGGATCCCGACAGCGAGGAACCACCACCGCGGGTCGTTTGTGTGGTCAGGGCAGCAGCTGCGTTTTGCAGGTAATGTGGCCTCGCGTGTGACTGTATGGTTTCTGCTACCCAAGAAGGTGGTGCTCGGTCTCTTGAGGCTGAATGTTCTGCCCTTGTGGCAGAACAGGGTTTGCAATCCTGAAAGAAAAGGTGGAGCTTTTAAACCTGAGTTTTGCGAAGCCACCTGAGCTGCAGCTATACAAATAGCCCCCACCTGCCCTTTTGGCTTCTCGAGACAACGTGTGAGTATGAGCTGTGTGGCTGTGGCTGCCTCCCGCCTCTGCAGGTACATGCTGGGGAGGCAGAAAGGGGCTGGGGAAGGGATGGGGGTGTGTGTCTGCAACGCTGCAGCCTCCTGCCCGCGGCGCCCACCAGGAAGGCAGAGTCTGACCAGCAGGAAGAGAAGAGCTGGCTGTTGGCCAGGTTGAATGCCATGATCCCAGTGACAGCTTCCTTCCCCCCTTCTCTTCCTCCCCACCCCGCTGCATGGGTGGTTTTGGAGGGTGGCGTCCTAGGGTGCTCGTCAGGGTGTGTGTGTTTTTGGGGGGGGTGTGTGTGCACGCACGCTGTCGCTTTGCTTTTCTGTGCTTTTTTGCATGTGGATCTGCCTGCACCTGTTTGCCTGCCGCTTTTCTAACCTCCGTGCGCAGCGTGCTTTGATTCACGGGACCGCAAGCGTATGAGCCAGCACGCGGCAGCTTGGCACGACCTTTTCATTAGAGCAAAGGGGGCCTGTGTCCTGCAGGGTTGTTTTAGTAAAGACATGTCCCATCTGCTGCTTCTTATCACCCTTTTTATCTGTGCTGCTGACTCATGCAGTGTGGTCTGCTCAGCCCTCCGTTGCAGTCACATCACACTTTGAGTTACCTTTACTATGACTCACGCTTGTTTTTTCATGCGGCAAGTGTCAAGCCAAAAACAACTCAGTCTTGTCCCTTTCTCATGTGTTCTGTCCTATCCTACCCCTTACCTCCAAGTCTTGTTCCTCTGTCATAATCTTGTCCTTCATCTCAAGTAAACCACCTGTAACTGAGTTTTAAGCCATGAAATTTCATCTTTCATAGCATCTCTGCACTGTGCACCTGAGGCTAGTGAGATTGCCTACGGTATGTTAGTTCCTCTTACTTGCCTTCACAGATATGTTTGGGGGAGAATATTTTTTGTTTGTTTGTTTGTTTCCTCTGTTTAAAGCAGAAGTGTTTGTTTGTTAATGTTTTGGTGTGAAATTTTGCATTGGGACAACATGTGCATCTTTCATATCTTGATATGTAGTATATGCATAAAGCCTCTTGACTTCAAGTTTGCCTGCGTGTTGGGCTAATGAGACCACAGCTTCAGACAAGTTGTGCTGAGGTTTCCCTTTTTTGCTCTTGGCCTATACTTCCAGAATCAGCTCGTAGACCAAGGTGTGCATACTGTGTGGGCAGTCGGAAACTCGGTGCACCGAGCTTGAAATCCCCACTTGAAGTGCTAGTGGATTGTTTCCAGGTTGAAGAGGACAATTAAGTTGTGCTACTGAAGGCTTGGTATTTCCTTGCTCCAGGTGAGGGGAATTTTGCCAGTGATTTCTTTGTGGACAGATTTGTGTCCCTTTGGCCCTTTTCAGTGCTAAGATCCTTAAGTCTTTTTCAAAGGAGAGCCTGGTATGTGCTTCACTGAGGACAGATGTTTGGCAAAGGGTGCTGTACAGTTAAACTGATGCTGAGCTCTGTATCTTACTGTCCTGAGCCCTCGGTCACATCAAACTTCTGCTAAAACTGGCAGTCTGGGTGAAATCTGTTTGCCTTGAATAAACTTTGTAGAATTGCGCTGTGATAACTACTTTGATATCATAGAAGCTGGCCTAGAAACGAAGGACAGAAATTCTAGGAAAAAGTTTAGAACAGGAAGGGGATGTAATGCCAGATTTTTTTATTAAATAAAAAAAAGGTTTCCTCATACTCTTAACAAAACACTAGGCAGGTTTAGATTGTTGTGTCAATTTTCTAGGAACAAAATTAGACTTTATTGGGGCACACACAAATGATGAGAATGCACATCTGTCTCTTTCAGACTTGTGTGTAGAAAACCCTTTTTAATGTTAAATGTGTAACATTTGTTTTGGACCAAGCTGCTTAAAACTTTTCCAAAGGATAAGGGCACTGTGGACTGATCGGTGCCTTCAGACGTAGCCTTTGAAGCAGCACCACCTGATTGAGCAGACTCTCCATTCCCATCTCAGCTCTCTGAGGTGGAGAAAACTCCTTTCTGTACCCGATCTGCAGGAGGTCTCCTTTCTGTGGAGAAGGCACCAGACCGCGTTTCAGCGTTTCCCTGGTGGTGTGTGTGCTGAACAATGGCTTGGATGGATTGGGCCCTTTGCTGCGAGGAGCTGGGCATGAAAATATCAGGGGATGTGTGGTGAGTGCAGAAGCTTCACCCTTCCAAGCTTGTGGGTCTGGCCAGCTGTTGGCTTTGGTCTGTGGGCTGGTATGTCATGTCTTCTCCCATTCCCGTCTCTCCTCCCTATTTAGCTTGAAAACTTCATGGTTCTGTGAATTGCTGTTGCTAGGTGTCCCTGGCAGTGTGCTGCTAAGCTTTCTTGGTCCCTGGTGTAAATAAATGGAGTTAATAGTGATAGTAAGCAAAATATTCCATTGTTTCCGAGAAGCATCTTGTTTTCTTGTGAGCCTAAAGTAATACGTGCCATAACTCCAAACCACAAATGTACAGCCCTCCTTCCCAACGTGTGGTATCTGAGTAGGAAACAGGGGTTGCTCATTCGAGTCCTTGACCCTTGGAGGTTTTGCCTTTGCGAGAACATGACCGTGTATGGTGTGTGTATGTATATATATATATATGGTGCTGTCCCTGACTTGCTGCAAATGGTCCTGAGGTATGTCGTGGGCATGTGATGTGGTGCAAAGGAGATGGTGGGTGGTTGTGGACAGAGGTCCATGTGCCTCGCAGGCACGTACCACGGCTGCACCCTAGGGAAGACGGTGGCGTGTGGAGACTTCTCTGTTTTCCCGTTTCACTCCGGGTGTGCAGGCGGCCAGTGCCGTGCCCTCCTGCTGGTTACTGCTGGGCGGCTCTTGCCTCGGCAAGAGCAAGGTAGTGCACCTCCCGCCTCAGGACACTGGGCAAGATCAGTACAGGCTTAGGTTTACTCCACAGCTCGTTTTACCCATATGCAAAATAGATGTGTAATGATACCTGCCTTTGTTGTGGAATTGAGGCTTAATTAATTAATTAATTGATGTTCGCTAAATGCCTTGAGATCCAAGAATCACTGCATATGCCCCAGAGCAGCAGCCACACTTTGAGGTTGGAGAACCATCTCCTCTCCCATGATGAGGTTTCCCAAAAGGAGAGCCTCCAGCCCCTCCCTCCGTGGCTCCTCTCCTGTTTTTTTGGATGAAGCAGTGCTGTGCTGCGCGTTAATTGTATGGCTTGCTCCCTCTGACTTCTGCCTAAATAATTAAATAAATAAATAAACTGATGTGCTTAATGCAGTCAGCACATAGGGCACTTGCCAAAAGAATTTCACAAAGCAGCAGAGCTGGATTGCCAAATGTCATGTCTTTTATATAAAGCATTCTTCAGGAAGCAAAGTTGCACAGGGGGAAAAAAAAGGAAGAAAATGTTATAAAAACTCTCACTGCAGTAAAAAATATTTTCTTCCCCCACAGGGAGAATGTCTGGGCCATGTCATGGTGGGATCAAGGGAGTCTATTTTTATTTCATCTTAAAGGCCCCTCTCTCATTTCTTTTCTGCATTCTCCCTCCCAAAGAGTCATTCTTCACCATGCTGGCTTGGAGAACTTAGTTTAGGTTAGCATTCAAAAGCAGGGTTTTGGGATGGTCATCTTGTATGTGAAAATATTTGCCAGTGGATTTTGGGTGGAGAGAAGGCTGTTTAAACATTGTTGGTGCCAGAATGTTTATTAGTTTAATATGATTAATGATTGAGGAAAGCTAATGGAGATTTCTTTTTTTTATTTCNAAACTTCAGAATCAAAAAAAAGACTGTATGTTGTAAATGCACGTGAATGTGTTTTTACTGAGAGCTTATATGTACAGTTTATATGTTGAGGTGTGTCTGTGTTTAGGTGTGCATTGGGTCACCTCGGGCTTCACCCTTGCTCTCCTCTGATGGGTGGAGTTTGCCATGGGACCTGCTGTGTCCAGAGAGGCTCGGAACTAAACCCTGCTTGAACCGCACCCCACAACTTGCCATGGGCTTGCAGGAGCCGAGGCAGAGGTGTCCCTGGGCAAAGGATGCTGGAGGGTGGGTGGGTGAGAGTGGGCAGCAGGCTGGATCGGGTGTTTTGGTGGTAAGCGTTGTGGCCCACGGGCTGTAGGCTGGGCATGGGTGTCCTGGGTAGCTGGGCTGAGCAGCTAGCCGGGTTTTGCCTGGTTTTAGGGCCCTGCAACAGTCCCCGACGGCAACTGGCTGCTGCTGCTCTGCTTTTTGGTAAAGCCGTGGGAGGATGAGTTTTGGAAATCGCTCTGTGTAGACTCATGGCATTGCTTCTGTTTATGCGTGTACTCCCAGTTCCTATCTCGGGGCGGTTCTTACAGCTCCAGAGGCCAGAATTTTTTCCTCTAAATTAAAGCTTTGTTTTGGCAGCGTGTTGTCTGTAAGTGTCTGCCCTCCCTACGGCGTTCTCAGCGCGGTGCACTAACCAGTTGACTTTTTAAGCCTGGTGTGTGCTTACAATGTAAACGTGGTTCACTGGATTGGTATCAATAACAGAGAATTGGAGCTATACTGAAGTTTACAAAACAGTGTTGAAATTGATTTTTCTGAACTTCACCCCTCTACAGTGTTTTAGCTCACGGGAGTATTTAATCTAACAGCATAACGTGAGATCATTTTAGGCAGTAATGAAGCCTCACAACACAGTCCTCACATGCTATAGCTGCAAACTTGACTGAATACAGATTTAAACTATATATAATACTGTTTCTGTCCGTATCTGTCACAATTAGTTTGAACTTCCATCAGGGTTACTACATGGCACTGCAGAATAATTAACACAGTGTGCATTAGCAGTATGTTCATTTGTCCTGTGTTTTGTCAGGAAGACATCACTACCGGTAATCTGAAGGGCAGCGAGAGCTTCTGCTTTTGGATTCTTAATGCCTGTATTGCAACAACCCAATAACTCATCGGCAATGAGTTTTTAAGTTCATAGAGTTAAATAATTTAACGTTCTAAAAAAAAGACTTTATTTCCTTCTTCTTCCTTTTTCCAGGAGGGAAATTTGAATTCTTTGTGGTGAAAAGCCCACATCTCTGGGTATGGTGTCAGTGGGGAAGTCCTTGCCACACAGTTTGTTGTGACAAGTGTTGGTGTTTCTTCCAAGTCGTGCTGTGTCAGAGATAGGGACTCTTTAATCATACTTTTTCTTCCTTCTTGTAATTGCATGGTTCTGAAGTCCTGCTCCTCTCCTTGGGATGCAAGCACTGAATTTTTCACTGCTGCTGGTGTGAGTCCTCACCCACGTCTTGTGTGTTGAGCTAATGAGCAAAGAAGAAAAATCAGTTATCAGGCTAGCGCTCAGACTTTGGCATACATGATGTCTTTAAATTTATAGTGCAAGTGTTGTAACATAATTCCCAGGCTGGAAGAAAACTGTTCTGAACAATTTCTAGTATGTATTTGTATGACCAGTGCAATGAGATTGTGAATCAATATGGTGTGTGTTATGTCAGCATAATTTTAGATTAATTTCTGAATCAGTAAGTCATGTAGTCCTCAGAATATATGTAAGTGAACGTGGTATGTGCACAAAGAAGGAAAATGTGATAGGGAGCCCTTCCATTTATACTTAAGCACAGATGGTGATGAGCATGGGAAGAGCTTGAATTGGTCAGAATTGCACGAACGTAAGTTCGCCATGTGCCCTCTCCCTCTCATGTTCCCTCTTGCTTACTTCTAGAGGCTTTTTCCTTCTTTCTTTTTCATTGCAGATTCATTTCTCTTCTCAGCATTTTGCTTACATTGTCGATACAGCAGTGTTTGTTCAGCTCAGACCGGGAGAGGTATTTGATTTTGCAGCTGACATTTATTTACAGGGTCACCTTTTAGTCTCTTTGTTAGATTGCCATTCCTTATGAATGGTGTCTCAGGAGCAATATAACCTACTAGCTAAGGGATCTTGGAGAAAACCTTCTCTTTCTCTGAGTGCCTGGTAAAAGGCAGATGGAGGCATACATTGGGCGTTAGGTTATCACTTTTTCTGGAGCTTACATCAGTTATTTGAGACATAAGAAACCTCCAAGACTGCATCTGGCTGAAGGTTTTCTAGTAGTCTACTGCTGTTACTGACGTGTGTAGCTTAGCTTGTATGGATGGTTTTGAATGGCTGGCTTTGAGCAACCTGATCTAGTGGAAGATGTCCCTACCCGTGGCAGGGAAGGAGTTGGAATGGATGATCTTTAAACATACCTTCCAACCCAAACCATTCTGTGATTCTGTGGATCTCTAAGAAGCTTTTACTGCTATTTTTCTCCAGTGCAAGGATCCGTTTTGCATATTGCCAGTCCTTGCTCCTTTACTACTAGGAGCAGAGGGTACTGTGTCTTTGAATGTTTTGACACTCATTGCTTTAGTTCTTGACTCACGACTTACATAAGTCTCTTGAGTAGGTTTCACATTGCTATTTAGAGGTGACGATATGTTTCTTGTGGAGATACCATGGAGGCAAGGAGCTTTAGGCATTGATTGTCTTGCTTTCTTTGTCCTTTTCTCATGATTTTTGATACTTTTTTGTTTGTATGAATAGTCGTGAAAGGCAAAAGGAGAGAAAATGGGTTCTTGGAAAAATGTGTGTCCTTAAATGCAGATGTAGGCACATAAATAGTTATATTCAGATTTAAAACCAGGTTTTTGCTGGTTATCAGAGTGATTAAAAGAGGACAGAAGAATCACTAGATACCTCCAGGTGAGTGGCCCCTCCAATATGAGACCACTGCTGTTAAGGTGCTCAAATGTTGATGTAAGAAACCTAAGTCCAGGTGTTCAGGTCTGAACGCATTACGTAACATTATAAAAAGGGGAAGTGGAAAGAGGAAGAGTTGGGAAGTAAGGAACAAATAATACGGTGGCTTGTGGGGAAGCCTCAGATACTCAAAAACAGTTATTCTAGGTTAAAACATTTTCAGCTTTTAGAAATGTTAACTTTCTGCACTATTCTATTTGACTTTTTGTTATAATCTTCAGGCTTTTCCTTCTTTACTTTTCTTTACAGCTCTGTAAGCTGGAAACCTAAGGGGGAAGAGCAAGTGAGAGCAAGCGTGACTTAGATTCTCACATTATCAAGAATGTGGTGTCAGGGAGGGGAGGAAGATAAATTAGTGAATAATACCATGCAAAAAACTTCAGAACCTGGAACCACTCCAGGCCACGGGAGATCCTGTAAAGTTTCGTGCCTTGTTTGTGTAAGGTGGTCAGAAGGTTATTTTCTTCTTGTCTCTGAAAGAAAACTGACTCCAGACCTACTTGAAGTCTTGTGGGATTTGCTAAAAATCATGGCAATGGGTAATAAAAGTCCAGGGTGAATGCAGCAGTTAACTCTAGATAGATGATTGTTTTGGCTCTCTGTCTTCATACTTCTAAACTTATTTCCGTTAAAATGTTCGTTGTTAGACTTGTAAAATGTCTGTAGAGTCTTCCTAAGTTTTCTTGAAATGGTCTGGAGGAAAAATATTAGGACCATGTTCTTCAGGAAAATTTTTAAAATCTTTACAGTAGAGTGCAAACTCTGTATATATATATTCATCAGAAGGACAAAACACTTGTTTTGCTTTGTTTCTTGTCAAATAGGATTTCTTGTCAAATAGGAAGGCGGATTTGGCACATACTGTGACTTTCTCCTGATATTTTATGCTTCTTGTTGTGCACCTGTAGGATACTTGTTTGACTTGTGAGTGAAGTATCGTGTATGGTTGTAGGATTTATGTTCTGCATTTTAAGGACTCTGTAATGTACAAACCTGATCTTTAACATGTAGTTTCTTTCTGTGTACTCTGATGGGGGCATTGCTCCTGTGGTACTAGAACAACTTTGAGTTTGTTGATAGTAGTAGTGATCTTTGCTTGCCTTGCTACAAATATGCTGAGTGGGCTTTTCAGGGATGAGATTTACTGCTTACGTTAGCAAGTTCTGCAAACAATATCTGACTTAATAATTTTGCTTTCTGCTTGTAATTACATGTTACTTCTCTTTGTTAATGCCTTTAGAACTTCTCAATTCATTATCAGTTCTCAGAACATAATTTAAGGAATAATGCGTATCCTGACTGGTCATAACGAGGCTGAAATTCCATCTTGGACTTCTGGTGTCATCACAGAACTGGGATGAAATTACAGCTTTAATTTATGTACTATGTGGGATACATTATTTATTACGGTGCATTAGAAAATGATTAATCTCTGCTTGTGTTGCAAGGCTGTCCTACTGCTCTGAGTCCCCAGGAAGTGCTGAGACATTGTAGAACTTCTTGTGCGAAGTACAGCTTCATGAAGCTGCGGAAAAGATGGCTGTGTTATTCAAAAACTGCTAGAGGTGATCAAAATTTATGAAACCACTATGGGGTTTTTCCTAACTAGTAAAATTCCTACAAGGCTTTAGTTTGCTAAACCTGAGCATTTCCTTACCTTTGGTCCCTTTCAAGTGTTTCATTTCACCTAAAGCCATGATCAGATAAATGGGTTGAGGAGCACTGTGTTTTAAGGACCCTGA
Organism: Anarhynchus alexandrinus; assembly: GCA_008711295.1. NCBI lineage: Eukaryota > Metazoa > Chordata > Aves > Charadriiformes > Charadriidae > Anarhynchus > Anarhynchus alexandrinus. The sequence continues at coordinate 29,637 of VUYV01000825.1, read as the reverse complement.
CTCAACAAAGCACTTCAACCATAGTCAGGCTCCAACTGAAGGTAACGGAAATTAAGCATGTGCTCAATTGGTTTGCTGAATCATTCTTCAATTTCTACTTCTTTGGTTGTTTGTAAACCTATTTCTTAGTTTGTCCTCCACTTCCCAGAATTGTGTGTGCGTATGTGTGCATGCACACACACATGTGTCCATGAATAAAGGGAAGCTGCAGTGGAGCAATACAAGCTAGTGGAAGATTGCTATAAAATTAACTGATTCTTCCAGTTTTCATTCCAGTGACTATTTTTTAATGCATTTTGCTCTTATACATTCAATTTTTATGAGCATTTTCAATACTAGGAAATCTGGTAATCAAGTTCTGGTATATAATTACTAGTACTGTGTAACTAGTTATAATGTCCACAACTATGGCCGTGATAAATTTGAGTCACAGCATTCCTTCACAGCCAGTTTTCAGCAGGGTTTAGCCTTTCTACAGGAACTGAGAATTTGTCTGTTTTTGTTTTACAGCCTGTGGACATGTGTTTGTACAGAGACCTAGTACCAGCCACAACACCATGCAGCTGTTACCAAAGTAACATAACTAATCCATGCCTCTTCATAAACAGAATTTGAGATTTGGGGGCAGGGGGGTTGCAATTTTGCATTTGCAACTGCTGTGCTCTGGTTTGGAGAAAAGAGAAAAGAAAAAAACCCAAACCCTAAAGGTTTGTAGGAATTCTAATTAATAAGCCCTAGCAAAATGTCTTCAAAGTACTCAGCACTATAAGATCTGAAGAAAAGAACTAGATATTTGTAAAAGATCAAACAGATACAAATACCTTAAGAAAAGAAGTCACTGATGTAAATTAAGTGAATACTTTATACTAGTACAAAAGTATTATAAAAAATTAAATACTCCCACTTTCTAAGGTGGCATTTTTATCTAAGGCTCTGATGACATGTATAAACCACTCAAGTTTCAGTCTTGTGGGTTATATTGTCACCAGAAGCTCTGACTAATAATACAGTAAAGTCTTACAAATGACAGTTGCATATAGTATGACTCTAAATGACTTTTTTTGGTGTTTTATTATTGTCATATGTTTAAGAAAAAAAGAAGAAAGTAAGTCGCAGTGCCTACTGACTAATTGGACCTAGTGGGGAAGTGTTATTCTGGATTTAATTTGGGTGGCCGTATTATAAATCACAGATGTGGAATCTAAAACACAGTGACAAAGCTGATAATCCTTGAGGTGTAAGAATCTTGAAGCTGGTGTAGAGAAAGATGTACAAAACATGCCGGCAGCTCTCCTCCACGCAAAATTAAAATGATTGTCATTTTTGCAGGGAACACCATGGGAATCAGAATTAGAGACATCCACCCCTCTTCAGTTTTAGAGCTGAAGAGATGACTGCAGTTTCTATGCAGTTTCAGCCCGCTACAGCTGTATAAATAGATTGCTGGCGCCGTGCAGATCTGTGCGGGACCAATCCCCATTCCCTTCTACATCACGAGGAGATGCAGAAGAGCAGTCCTCTGCGACTACCTGTCCCGTGCCACTCGTACTGAACAGTTAGGATGGGACTTGTAAGGGCAGAAAGGCTTGCTCAGATGATGCTCTCTGCTCTGAAGGAGTCAGGCACGAGGCTTATGCAGATCTAAGCTAATGTTTTAAAGCCTCATTTGGATCTTAAATGGGACGTGGCATTTGTGCTAGCTTTCTGAATGAGTTGCAGCCTTGGGCGAATGCAGTACCATGTGAATCAAGATAGTATATCACATCAACAGAGAGGAAACCAGCTGTTTAGCATGGAGGCAATTGTTTAATTGTGTTATGATAGATACACGAGACTGAAAATAAATACCGAGCAGCGTGAATTTTATACATACACTGGAATTTCTTACTTTTCTCCTTGCTAGTTCTCTACAGGTGCTGTTGCCAGTTTTGTGTAGGGAGGGGCTTTGCTCTAAGTGTGATAGCAGAGGTAGAATGAGGATGAATGTAAAAGTTTAAGGGTGGATTTCTCAGTTTCCTTAAGCTGCCTGTCTCTCTTGGTGGTTGTAGGGCAAAATTGTTTGAGCCATCACAGTCCAAAAGAGTTGGATCTTGCTCCTGTCAGCCAAGGGGGACACCCTAGGTGTATATTTCTGGACACATGTGAAGGACCAAATCCTCAGTCCTCTGTGTGAGGAGCATAAGCTCAAAAGCAAACTGGAGGAGAGAAAGAATGGCAGTAGGTTTTAATGTGGGATTTGGGTCCAGTAACTTCTTGGCATAGATGCCCGACTCTGGGAAATGAGTCTTAAGGTACCATTCTTATACGTGTAGGAAAGTGTACCAGCCACTCTTTTCCTCTGCAGGTGCTTCCCTCTTACCTTGCCTGCAGACCTAAACTGGAGAGACATGGTGCTGCTCACTCTGGCGCAGGGTTAGAACTGGTCCAAGCTTTGTGCTTCAGAGCATGAGCTGTTTTATCGCCCAAGTTTTCTTTTAAGATCAGTAAAGATGGGATCGTCTCGTTGTGCTGTGCTGATAGTTGGGGCTGGGTTGTGCCTCCTTGGTGCATTGCATGAGCTGGTGGAGCTGTGTAATTGCAAGTTTACTGTCATACAACGAATAACTGATGGCGTAATTTGTATTTTCAAAATACATAAGCAGCTCAACCTAATCAGGTGGTGTGGTAAATATTTCCAGGAGATAAAAACAAAGTATTAGGGCAGGTGAGCGGAGTTATAAACTTCCTTTAATGAGCTGCATATTGTTTGATCATGTTTTTTCATGTACATGAGCTTCTGCATGCCAGATTTTAGTACTAATTGGCAGCTACTTCACAGTCCTGGAGAAATAATATAAATACTGGAAACAGTCAAAATGAATGGATGTGTCAGTTTGCCTTTCAGACTACTGTGACTAACAGGTGATTAGTACAAATAGTAGAAGGCTCATTTATCCTTTTTCTTGCTCCTGGAAATACAAAGAGAGGGAGACCTGGGGGAGCAAAGGGGATGTGTTCAGCTCCTCCAGACAGTTAATAGCGGTACCGCGGACTGGCTTGGATTACAGTTGTGGCTGTGCGGGTGTTTAATTTGCAAATCTGAGCAGTCCTGCTCACTTCCTGAAACCCCTGAAGTTAAGCACATAAATGGTTTGGAGCTGGAAAGAGCCTTGTTGGCTCATTCTGGAGAGTTTGCCGCAAAACCTTATGATGCAGGACACCCCCACCCCCTTCCCCCCAAATAACAAGTCTTTTATCTCTTAGGGTGAGTAGCTCATGATGTCGATGGGATATGAAGTGGAGGGAATGCGTGTCTGCTCATGTATGCCAGCAGTCTTCAATGCTCAAAAAAGATGCAACAAGTGAAATTATCTCATGTTTTTGCATGCAGATCAGCTGCCGTTATTTTTCAAAGAAACAAACTTTAAATACCAAATGATAATTTAAGGAGGTTTTTAAGATATGTGGAAAGCACTTCTGGAAAAATACTCAAACGAGAGCAAAGGATTTTATTTTTTTTTTTAATTAAAGATTTTTCTGTAGTACAAATGTGTCAATGCTTGGTGAAAATTGCACTCATTGGAACTTGGGAGAGCAGGGGGAACAGTTCACTCTTTCACAATGAAGAACAGTTTGTTTTTAATGGTAATGAGAAGATCCCGCTAATAACTGTGAAAAGGCCTAGGAAAGTAGTACGTTCACGGGTGGATGAAATCTTTCTACAGAGTTTGGATGTCTTTCTGAATACGCGATGCTGCAAATTTTTGAGCTTGGTGCTACTCACTCGTATGCAGCGGAAGGATGATTCCCACTTCGGAGGGGATTCTAGGCCGAAATTGCATGGCCTGTTATATGGATTAGCATAAGCCTAAAGGAGCATATTGGTCCTTGCTGACTTTCAAATTCTCCTAATTTTTGCTTAAATCTTAAGTTGATTAATCTAGTTAAATAAATATAGCATGTAATTATATTATATTATATTTATTATAATTATATTATATTATATCATATCATATCATATTATATTAATATTATATAATAAATATATGAATGTAATATAAATGCATAAATACATAATAATGTAATATAAAATTACATTTAAATATATACCTCTCTGTTGAGGCACCTGCATTTTAGCATAAAATACGAGTCCGGGGACTAGTACAAGGAGGTGTGTTTGTAGCTTTTTAGACATTGCTCTACTTCTTTTAAAGCAATTATGTAATGATCACTGGCTTTTTTTAGTAATATACCGGTTACTGAAAGCGGGATGTTGTCTATTTCGCCCATTTGAAAGTAAGTTGTGCAGTTGGTTTCCTTACAAACCTCGATCGGTCATCCTGCAGAGACTGGCGGAAGGGTTGCTTTCATTTTCTGCAGGACAGTGGTGATGAGAAAGTTATGTGGTGTTGCAATCACTAGCTGTAGGCACACCAAAGGGAAAGCCTAGGTGTAAGATTGAGGAATGTTGGAAAAGACGGTATAATACTAAAAATCACAGTAGTTGGTGCTGGAAAATGAAACTATTGAGTGCTAGCTTTGTCATGACAAATATTTGCAGGTTGAAAGCAGTTTCGTCCTCAGTCTGAATAAATGCTGGAGAGATTAGACTGCACTGCAGCCCACGTTAGTACATGCGTGTGTATGTGAGGAGGTACAATATCCTAAATAAATTAGAGGTTTGGGGTTTTTTTCTGTTTACAAACTCTGTTCGTCAAAATTAGAGAGACATATGTAGCCATATGCAGCATTGTGAATGTTCCATGAACTTAGCTTTGTTCCTGATGTTGTCATTGTCTATCTTATATTATGAATCACATTAAGGAAAAATAACTTGTTTCGATCATCCAGGGGAAAACCCCTTTCTCTATCTCACCTCTCCCCAAAAACCCCAGACACCTACTTGTCCTGTGTCATCTGAAGCAGATTCGAATCTGTTATCTGTACCTAAATCTACAGATACACTTTTCCTGTCTTGCATAGGAACAAAATGTTGTCCCATTTTCTGTAGTTGCAATTTAGTAATATCACAAACAATTTACAGTAGTAAACTTAATGTGTTAAAGAAATGGAACAGAGGAAAGATTACAGTTTAATTCCCCAGAAAATGTACCTAATATTATTCATAAGCATAATTAAATTCACAGTGAGTAAAAGTAAAGCTGTGTTTCAAACCACCATAGGAAAATAAACCTCCCTGGGCAAGACTATGCTTGGATTTGATACTAATGAATCTTGCAGAACTGGCACTGCAGTTCTGAGTTTTAACATCAGATCCACTTGTTTACCTTTCTTTCCAGTCCAACATAATTTTTCATGGGCCAAGACCGATGTTTTAGTTTGTTTTCTTTCTGGAGCGTGCTATCTCCCTCTCAGTCTCTCTGCAGTAACATTGGAATCCGCTGGCCAGCTCCAGCTAAATTTAACGGACGGGTTGAGATTACAAAGTCCTTGAACTCCTAGCAGTTTTACGAAACAGGCAGCTTTATATAGGACAATGACAGAAATTAGTGACCTTTCTGAAGGAAAGGCTTGCCCGTGTTACCACGGATGTGAGAGCACACTGGGGTGCAAGCCGTTGTGGGTGCTCCCAGCGCAGGGCTGGCTTTGCTCAGAGCATGCGTCTTACTGGGCATGGGGTCACCTACCCGCGGGAGGCAAAGCCACAAGAAACCAGCCTTCATGGACTCCACAGCTTATGGGACCCCTTAGTCTTTTAAGGAGGGAGAATATCCTAACTCCCTTTGCTTCTCCCACACTTTCCTAACAAATGTGGTATTTTAGGTTTCCAGCTTTCCTCTGCTCTAAACTGACAGCACCTTCACTCTTGTTTTCCGTGTTCTGCAGGAGGCAAATGGAGCCCGAGACAGACAAAGTGATGTGACCAGGGCTGTATGGGAGACATAACATGGTGCTGGCCTGTGTGGCTGACCTGGGAGGTTAGAGCCCAACCACTCACCTTTTCTCTCCTGTGCGTAGAGTCACTAAAAAATTCAGTTTAAACGCACAGATCAGTTATTAAAGGTACCGGACCTCCTCGGATGGCTCTCAAAAATGCAAGATGAGGAGTTAGGCACAAAGCTGTGCTCTCTTAAAAATTAACCACACTAGAAACTATGTCTCTGGCCAGTTTAATACTTTGAAGGAAATGAACACAGATCTACAACGCTTTGAAGAGAGAGGCCAAACAGCATGGTAGCAGTCGTGACAGGGCCCAGCTTCCCCTGCTGACTTTTTCCTTTTCATTCATTCATGAAAATGGACAGTGGTGGTGAAGTGAGACTCTGGATTTTACATATACTTCCTCCGCGCTTGGGCTTCCTGCTTGCAGTGAGCTCAGAGTCTTCTCCTGCGTGGAGGGCCAGTGGAAGGCACATGAAGGAAGAAAGAAGCTTTCAAGAAGTTATTGAGTACTAGAAAAGCATTTCACTTGGCCTCGGCCAGGTCCTCAGCGCAGTGGTCAATGTCATTCCTGCTCACGAATTTGCTGCCAGGTCCAGAACAGTTTAGCAGAAGTTGAACAGATGATGTGATGAGTTTTAGTTGGTTTCCTGCAGCAGAAACACAAGGAGGTTTCCATCACCAGGTATTTCTTAGCAGCTTTGAGCGGAACTCTTGAGCGTTATGTTCTTGTTACTGCTAGGGACAAACAGCTTATGAGGAAAAGATCTTTTTCCACTTATTGATAATGTTTTCAACAAATGTGGTGGAATGTGTAGACAGGTGGCTTCTAGCCAGTGGCCTGTAGACCTCCGTAGGCTCAGCAGGTGCTTCTTAATAGGTGGCTTAAGGTTAACTTAAAAGGTAACTGAGAAAGTTAGACATCATGCTATAGGATTCTAGCCTTTAATCCACTGCAAAAATGTGCAATGACTGTCTCATTACTTGAATTAGTTATGAGAAATTTCAAGATTTTGGGGGTCTTTTTAAGGACATTTGGCAAGAGATCATAAGATCCGCTGTGAGGAAAAAATACCAGATGATATTTAACATAAGCTCAGATGACAACATAGTCACATTTAAAAAGCACTAGTGTCTAAAATTTTCTGCTGGCTGTTTTTACAACTAATGCTTGAAGTTTATTTTATTTTTCATGGGGTTTAGTGGGTTAGTTATTTTTTGTCTTTTTATCCAGTTTCTTTTACTTTTCCCTTCTATAACCATTCTTTACTATTTTGGTGCAAGACAAAGAGAAAATATTTTGAAGAGTAGAAGAACTCATTGTAAAACTACAGAAATTAGGTTAGTTATTGTAGCTGAAACTACTTTGATCTATTCTCTCTTCTCGTCATTGTTCACTTCAAAATGCTCTTGCTGCTGTCACTATTACACTGATGCAATATTACAGTAGAATATAATAATATCATCTTATTTGGTGGCATAAAGATGAATGACAGCAGAATATTTGGGTTTTGTGGTTATGCCTACATTAGCAAGTAATGTGGACCAAGTGGTGAGTAGCTGTATAGTGAAAAACTTGGTGCTGGGCTTGTGAGGTTCACACCAGGCACATTTCAGGGTTGCTTTTACTTCTGAGCAGTCTGGTGCTGTTAACTGCATGCTCTGGAGAACGTGATACTTCTAGTTTAGTTCCTCGCAAGAAGGATTCAGTTCATGTGCTCCGGGACCATCCCACAGTGCAACATCCCGCAGTGCACAGTGCAACCAAAAGCCCAGGCAGGACAGATTATCTGGAGACTTGCTTCAAAAGCTGCATGCCTGATCTGGACAAAAGCAGTAAGGTAGCCGTGCCCTATAGGGACCTTGTGGGATGAAGGGATGGAAAGAACAGCATATTTCAGCAATCTGATCTTGTAGCTGTACCAGTTAGTAAAACACATTTCATAATTTTTCTTTCTTAATGTTCTTTCTTCCCTTTTTGTAGTTATTACTGAAAGGGGAACGTTGGTGTGAGTAGGCCTCAGAGAAGGAAGGCTGTTTTGAGAAGTTAGAAAGAAGAAATCTTCTACCGAAAGAAGGATCGTGTCTTCTTTAAGGAGCTTATACAATGCCACATGCACATTGGATACTTAACCAGTAATGACCCATGTCTAGCAGTTTGTGCTTGACCTGCTGACATGAATGTGTGCCCCTGGAGACAGTGCTCATGCCCTTAAATTAAAGAGGGTGGTCAGATCCTCCACTGAACTGAGGCTATTGGTCATAGTAAGACACCGGCTGGACATCCTTTATTTAAAGGTGTGTAGACTCTTTTTGGTGTGTGTCCTGAGGCAGAGAAGGAGCATATGGTATGGTGAGATGTAATGTCGTATTATTGCTAGCATGACTGGGAAAAATATATGATGTTACCTTAGAGAGTAGGTGTGAGAGCGAGTCTGGCAGATGTGGCAGTCCTGCTTTCTGGAGCTGACAGTTGGCAGCCCAGAGAGCCTACTACCAAACCTGGTGTTTGCTGAAATGCTCATGTTACGATTTGTGTTGAAGAAAAGGAAGTAGAAACAGAGACAACAGAAGCAGTACGATGTTAGGGGTTTTTTTAAAAAAAAAAAAAGAAAAAAAGTCTGGACAAGTAGACTTAGACAAAAGCTGCGTCTTTCTTAGTGTCCTGTCTCTCCTTGATTGAAAGAGTAGATTTGGCTACAAAAGCCAACCAGCTTTTGTAGCCAACCAACTCACCAAATCCAGGCAGAAGACAACTTTTCTTCCCCTGCCTGGCAGATTTTAGTTGCTGGCCAAGCTGCTGGCGTAGTCCTGCCGATCTCAAAAAGTAAGAGCAAACTACAGCGGTGCCGACCTGGTTGTGGCTTAGTCAGATTTCTGTACTAAAAAAAGCTTATGGTCAGGCCTCCAGTTCCCTGCAACAAAGGTCACCACAGGTTTCTGCTGAAGTGTCCTGTACTCTGTGGAATCGGAGATATGTAAATGTATAAGGAATATTGATTGTTAAATATTTCTATAAAGCAGCAAACAACTACATCTCAAAATCCAACTTTTTATAGCTAGAGGGTGGGTGAGCTAGAGTAAGTAAAGCAGAAGGTAATGGGGGAAAAAAATACCAGACTCGTCTGTCCCAAAGAACATGAAATTTTTTCTTTTTTCTAGAGCCGTTGCATTTGAGGAGCTCCGTATGTATCTGGATGTTGCAAAGCATGCCATACTTCATTTTCTTAGCACCTCTTTCTAAACTATATGTGCCCTTTAGCAGAGAGAAGTGCTAACCCCTTGCTTTTCATGGGCAAAACATCGAAGTTTTACAAAAGCATGTTCCTGTCCATCCCAGCTCGAGGGTGGGTGGATGGTGTTGAGCTCCTCCTCTGTTGGGGCTCTGGGTTTTGTGGAGCCGGGGGCTGCGGAGGGTCGTGCCTCGGTGGGTGCAGGCGGTGGTGTGGCGGGGTCCCCAGCCACAGGGGGAGGCTGCCGATGTGCGGCGCAGTCGGTCTCTCCCAGGCCTTCCCGCTGTGCTCAGGCGCTGGGGTGAGGGGACGCTTCAGAAGAATCACTTAAGGAGTGATTATGACTTGGAAAGAAAGACCTAACCAGCCCTCTGGGCAAGCGGGAGAGCGTGGCTCTGCGGGTCACCTTTTAATGATAAACCAATGGCCGCATCAAGGCCATGGAGGCAGTGAGTGAGGGCCAATGGCCCTTCCTTCAAAAATCATGTGATAAAGTTGCTCTCAGCTGTTAAGAAAAGAGGGGAGTTTATTGTGTTTGATACACCAAATGGGAACATGTGCCTGAGCCTGCCAGATCGTAGGCAGAGGCAAGGGAGGGCAGCAGGCCCGTCTCTGCGAGACTGGGAGAGAGTCCCTGTCCCCGTGACAGCAGGTGCCCAAAGAGCCTGGTGCTGCCATTTCTCCACCCTTCATAGCTTGTCCCCATATGAGATCGCATTTCAGCGCTCTACTTTGCTCTGATCCGACCCTGGCTCCATCCTGCCACGCATGATGGTACCATGGTGGTTTTGTCCAGGCCCACCCCAGAACCGCTTGGCATGGGGACAGCGAGGGAGGCCGACAGTCCCGTCTGCTGCCCTGGCTTGGAGGTGGGCAAGCCAGCCCCAAATCCAAAAATACAAGCGGAGTCTTTCTCTGTAGTTTGTCCTGGGGTTTCATTTTTTCCTTTACTTGATTCCTTGTTTCCACTGCCATGGCTTTTCATGGGTTTCATGGGTCAGAGTCAACTCATGGTAACATAAGGAATGTACAAGTTGACTAGAGTGGAGAATCAGCTCAGTCTGTTCAGCTCCATCAGCCCTCTGGGAGAGGCACCACTGTGAAATGAAGGAATGCCAGGGGGGAAAGAGGGATCCCACTGGTGGCATTTTATCAGGCTGCTACTCTTGTGATATTTGATTTTCTTAAAAAAAAAAAAAAAAA
>VUYV01000825.1:0-19311 GCA_008711295.1 Anarhynchus alexandrinus | reverse complement strand
TGGCTAGGGAGTGGGTGTTGTCTGTCTCAGCTTTTGTTAAAAATCAAAATATTTCTGCCTTGTGAGTGCGGACCAGCACAGCACCTGTTGCATTCCTATGGCTCTGAAGCCAGAAGGCAGATAAAAAACCTCATGATTTTTGTCCAGTCTCATAGCTTTCAAGGGAAGTACTGCGTTTTGAGGAGATGTGTGCTGATTGACTATTATTTAATTCTTGGGGGTTAGCAGTACCATATGCTGCAGGTGTGACGTGTGGCTGTTTTCAGGGGAGCCTGGCTGAATTCAGGTGCTTTGCAGCTAGCCAGGTTAATGCCACATGTATGGGAGGATGAAGGGGGATTTGTACTTCAGAGTGAGCCTTCATTTAGCTCTGCTGGGAGCTAGAGAAGCCAAGTGCCACCTCATTTATTGCACTGGGAAGAATGGAAGAGCTGACAAAATACTCCTATAATTTGTTTGAAGTTGCATGCATTTCTCCAGAAGGGGGAGAGTGGAGTAGTTGGATGCTGGGAGGGATGTGCCTAATTCAGGACTATCCTTCCTCCCTGACTTGAGCCCAGACACTACAGAGAAAAATCAAGACGTTTAGAAATGGGCTCTCAAATCTACTCACATGTGTTTTTGCAAAGTCATGGATATCTGACTGTCGAATGAGGCTTTGTACGTGTGATTGAATAGTTCTGTATTAAGAGTCACAGTTTTTGATACCATTCAGGTTACTGAGCAAATATAAATACATAGAGGTGCAAGCCATGAGTGGACAGTGACTGCAGGAAGAGCGCATGTGTGTATGGCAGGCCCGCCGTTGCTTTCTGATTGTGAAATTTGGCTCACAGTATCATGATGTAGCAAAAAAAAAAAAGAGGGCAGAACCAATTTAAAGTCTTTTTGTTACACTGAACTTTTAGTGTTTTAAATCGTTACCTCTTCCTTTTTTTTTTTAATAGAAAACCAGAAAATGTCAATGTCCTCCATCACAGTTAAATCTCTTTTCATTAGACAGACCCTGATTTGCTGCTTCTGTTTCTGTAAGGATCAGATGGGTAATGGAAGCTGTACAGCAAATTAATGTATGCTACTCGAGATAGTAAAATGCAGGGCTACAATAGGCCTTTTTTCAGCAGCTGTAAAGCTGTTGTGTGACTACAGTGAATCCATTCAGTATCCCCCACGCTTGCTGAGAGCACCCAGGAGAAGAGTTGTACTAGTGAAATGACTATCCAGCAAAACGGTTTCAGAGGAGCAGGCTGACAACTCACTCCTCATTTTGGTTTACGGGGTCTTTTTCTGTGGGTGTGAAGTTTCAACCTCATGTGAGTTAAGAGATCTATAACTTTGTCCATGTTACCAGATTATCCACTAAATCAGCATGGGTGCTGTGTTCCTTGCATCAGCCCTCTGAGATGGGGGAATACTGTTATCTTTGCTGTAGAAGAAGGGGAAACTGAGGCATGGGAAAATTGGGGTTAAGTGAGAACGTGCATTAGGAGCCAAACTCTTATATTTTAGTTGCACTGTAGAAGCTTGAGTGCCATTCAGAGCTATTTCAGCCCTTCAGGAAGTGTCACATAGCATTTGCCCATAGGTCATGCAAAAAGCCTGGAAGATAGCTGGGGATCTGTTCTGCAGACAACATTATTTGTCTCTTTAAACAGAGCATTAAAAATGTAAGTATGTAAGTGAGAACAGGAGGATTTTATGCTGATTTTGATCTTAAAATAGAATCCCTGGCCACCTTGTATTTGATTCGGGGAAAAAAATGAGAGGCAGAACCTAGTTGATTCAGCAGAGTGACACGCCGTAAAATAATCCCTTTAACACATTTTCTTAAATTAAGAGTGGTTTCTAGGTGGCATGAGTCACGGACAGAGTGTCCTCATTTCACTTTGAACTTCCAGCCTTCTCTGGATTTGTGTCACAGCTTTAGAGGGCTTTGTCCTCTTCCTGCAAGTCTGTAGGCTTGGCTGTTGCAACCTTTATTCACGTTGAGTGAGAGCAGGCTCCTTGAAGCAAGCAGCTACACCACGTAAGCGAGAAGAAGCACGGTGGAGTGGGGGAGCAGGGTGATTTAAATGGAGTATTTTGGATTTGTTTGTACCATAAGCAGTTCTGGGGAGTGGTGAGGTAGGTGCAGCCTCTGCACAGGTGTCAAGGGAAGCCCACTGTCCCCCTTGTTTGTGTGTTGGTCTTTGCTCTGAGTTTTGAGTTATTTTCTCCAGGGGTGCGAGGGGGAATAAACTGCGATGTAGAAAGCTGTACTTTTTGAATTTCTGACTGCTTTTGGAAAAGTTGTATTTTCTGAAGTATGTACAGCCACAGAAGGCTGTGGATAATGTCTCTGTTTCTTAATTAAAAGCAATGGAAAATATTATTCAGAGCTGTCTGTCTGTCCTAGCTGAGGAAGAAAACCAAAGCAGTCTGGCTTCCATGCACGCAAGGTCAAATCCTCCTCTTTGCTGTGTTGTGAAAGTTTGTTGGCTTCAATGGGGATACTCACAGGTGTAGCCCCGGGAATGGTTTGTCTTTCAGGCTTCTTACGGAGCAAGAATGAATATAGTTGTTGGTGCTAAAAATTGCTTGTAGAGAAATAACTGGGATGCCTATAATCCGGAGGGGCCATGCAAATGCAAGACCATGCTCTCAGAGGGACAGTGAACTCTGCACTGGCTGGCAGCGTTTGCTTCTCGTAGCCAGGGGATTTTCCTGCTGACAGAGCCTGGTTTGGAGGCTCTACGTACCCAGCCAGCTCCTGGCCTGCCTTGCTGCAGGTATGGAAGAGGGAGGAGGGTGAAACGGGGGGCGGTGAGAGAGTGCTCTGGTAGCAGCACTTGGTGAAAATTCAGAACCCTTCAGACCTTTTTTGGTGATGGTGGAGAATGTCAAAATTGATTGTATTAGAGACCTGCCAGTTTCTCTTACTCATTTGCTTTGTTGCTCCTCCTCCCTTCCTTCCTCTCTCGTCAGCCGGGCTGGGTTTTGTAGTGCTAATGCTGCATTGCTTCTCCAGCACGGCTACTACTTCCCCCACGCCACTACTACAGAAATACTACAGTAACTCAGCGAAGATTTAGGGAGTTGGCCGTATACATAGTATTAGTGGTAATAACAGTGATAGTAATAATAATAAAACTGACGATTGCTCTCCCGTGTAACATTTTGATACTTTACATAATGATTTTTCTTCTGATTTCTATCTCTGGGCTTTCTTTCCTTCTCACCTTCATAAATTGTGGAGTCTGGTATATACTGGATTGTGCTTTAAATGTATACTTTGTAGTCTATTATCTTGCAGATTTTAAAAATAAGATATTTGTGAGTGGTCTAAAATAGTGGGGGTATTGTGTGTGTGGTGTTTGTTTTTTGTGTGTTGTTTTTTTTTTTTAAAGTACAGCCCACAGGAGAGCGTTCGTGCTGCTTCAGCTGGGGGGAGTTATCACACTTGCTTTAGATAATGAAATATACATTGGAGAAAGGTCAGGGATTTCCCCTGAGCCACCCACCAATCGCTTGAAATGACATTTTCATTCTGAGTGTTTCTTGTTTTGTTTTTGTTTAAGATCCTGGAGCACAGGGAGAGAGTTTTAATGCAAAACATCAGAAAAAAAAGGCTGCAACATCTTCTGTGAGAGAGGGGAAAAAAGGAGATTTACAATTGCATCTTGAAACACTCGTACGATTTGAGGTAAGTGGTTGGAGGGTCTTGTCATAAGTTACAGTTAGTTTGTAATTAAATTAATCATTATTTACCTCAGAGTGTCGTGATATTTCTATCGAAGGCAATAAAAACAGATGGGAGAGGGAGGGAGAGAACTTTAATGGCAAACCCAGAAACAGCAGTAAAAATATGTAATGCACTTAGCTTTTTGAAAATGGGCCCCATGAGGTCCAGTCCCACAAACAGGCAATCATTCTAACATTTATAAGGGTTAAACCCTGTTCAAATCAATGAGGCTATTCTCCCTGAAAGTTAGGCATGTGCCTAAATATTTCCAAGTTTGGAATCTATATCATATGGGAACTCTGCAGAAGAAGGCTATTGAAGAACATAAAACACACAGCCAGAAAAATGCATATACAATTTTCTTACTGTTGGTGATAATGTCATGAGTAATCTGATTTTACAGCATTTTTAAGTGATATTTTTGTATTAAGTACATAGTTCTCATTTTTATGTTTAAACATGTCCTTGAAATACCAAACTTCTTTACAGAGCCTGTAAATTCTACACCAGCTTTAATAATACATCTGCCTTAATTGCTTCATCAGTGTGTCTTTGAACAAGTGGAGTTAAAAGTATAAAGAAAATAATGTCCCCTTTCATAACTAGAGTTGCAAATTGCACTTGGATATTTGAATAGCAGCCGAACTAACAGTTCCCTGACTGAGGCCGAATTGTGTTGTCCTGAGTTAATACTTTTTTTTTTTTAATAAAGGCAGTCATAAGTCCCAGGGAGAAGCTCACCTTTTCCCTCTAGTCTTCATTTTTTTTTGTTTTCATTTCTCATTAGAAAAGAATGACCTCTGAATCTTTTTTGTCTAGTAAAGAGACAATGTTACACTTGTAAAACTTTTGACCACTGAAAATGTTGCATAAATGAAAACTAAAAACCACCAGCCTCTTTCTTAAATAAAAATTTCAAATTATTTACTCTGTTCTGCCCCATGAGTGTGCTGAAGGAGACAAAATTACTGTAAGAAACCTGCAGAATCAAAAGGACCCACATAACATCGAAGAAGCAAGGGATACAATCCAACAAATGTGTAGAATGTCAAAACTCTTTGGCTGGTGGCATTTGCAGACATTTGTTGCTTACCAGGTTTCAGAAGAGAGGAGAGCATAGCCGGCCCCTGGTGATTGCTCTGTATTTGCTTTGTAGGAATAGAGCTATTAAGTTTCTTTTGAAATCAACAGGCTAGCTGCAGGGAGCTAAATATTTTCTTTCTGGTCAGCGGACCAGAGCCATTGCTTGGGAAATTGTAATAGTCCCGTAGGCATTTGTACTGATTTATCCAAAAAGTTTGAAACTTTTGCAAATCAGTGTAGCCAAATGCTTTTTACATGCAGATCTTGCACTAGGAACTACGAGCCCAAACAGGAATACAAGACTCTTTCAGTAGGATTCTGAGGTGATTTTTTCAGTTGTGAAATGAGGTATTAATGCAAATCTGTTTGAAACCACTGCTGTATGGCCTTTAGGGGCTCTGATTCTTACCCTCCCCTCTCTCCCCCCATCCCTGCAGCTCAGGTGGGGAAATGCCTCGCCCTCTGGAGCGAGCACCCTGTTTCAGGCATCGGGTGGCAGTCCTGGCCAAACCAGTAAGAGAAGGAGAAGTGCACCACAGCAACCCACTTGTGATTGCTCTCAGCACACCTTTGCTTTCTCTCCATCCCACTCTCCTGGTGGCGAGCATTCCTCTTCAGCTCTGCAGAGCATAAATCAAAATACTTTTATTACCGGTCTTTTTTTTTTCATGGATGTTAGACCAGGATAACATGCATGATTTTCCTTTCACAGCTGCCTTCTTGTTGCTCTTTGAGGCAGCACACATTGAAATTCAGGGGAAAGTATCTTCATATCATCTCTGTGGCCTTTATAATCATTTGATCAGCTCCCTGTTGCAGTCACAAAATTGTTGAATCTTGTTTAGTTTTCTTTGTATCGGAGAGTGCAGGAGCTCATTGGCAGAGTATTAAAGAAAGGGAAGTTCTTTGGTGGCAAGGAACACATTTTAAGATAAATTAAATTGTACCACTACTCCTGCCCTTTATTGATTACTTTTTTAGCACGTGAAGGAATAATGCCCCCTTTTAATGTGCCTGGAGAACGTCCTGTGGTGTGTGCCAGGGAGTTACGTGGGTGCTGAGCTGAGCAGGCAGAGGGACCAACTTTCTCCTGCCTTGTATTTTTCACTGGGAGTGAATACTGGGGACTGAGCCTGCCTGGATTAAACACATGCCTGTTTTGTTTTGCCTTTCTCTGCTCTTCTTTCAGCTGTCAGTGTGCCATATTCAGATGGCACTGATCAGTCACAAATTGTCCCTCATCCATGCTCCTCAGCTCTCCTAAACCATTAGTTTTGTGGAGCTCTTCAACAAAGATGGCACCGGTTTGATTTTTTTTTTCCCTTTTTTTCCCCCCACCCCTAGCTAATGGAAAAAGAGATTGTTTGTTTGTTTGTGTTTTCCCCT
Organism: Anarhynchus alexandrinus; assembly: GCA_008711295.1. Lineage (NCBI taxonomy): Eukaryota > Metazoa > Chordata > Aves > Charadriiformes > Charadriidae > Anarhynchus > Anarhynchus alexandrinus. The sequence goes on along the minus strand of VUYV01000825.1, from coordinate 13,121 downwards.
CAAGTCAGCTGCATTAGTTCCCAAAGCAACTTGTGTTAAGTGGAAATGAGGCTTTGATAATATGTGTGCTTGCTGGAGACTCGTTCAGATTTTTTTTTTTTTTTCCTCTGTATATGGATCTTTTCAATGGGGTGCCTCTATTGTGAATCAGAAAGAAAGTGCACAGGCTGCCAGGCACATAATGGAATTGTTCATTTGTTTCTGTAAGTGTGTGTGAGCCTTTGTAAAGAGGAGGTGGTGGGGACAGAGAATGGAGACCTTTGCTGCGGGGAGCTGGGAGACTGTGGTGGCACAGCTCAGGGCACCGTTGCAGTGGGATGCAGCTGTGCCAGCTCTGCTCAGCACTGGTGGGCATTACTTGGGACTTGCACCGCTTAGCATGTCATGTGAAAATGGGTGAAGCTTATGCAGCCATTGGCTATGCTAGCTGTAAACCACATAAGGCAAAATATTCGAAAGCTGTAGTATTTTCAATGCTTTCCTTAAACCATGTGCATTGGCTTTAGAAAAAGAGTGATGTAAATATGAACCTTGCCAATACTGTGCTTCCTCACTGTGAGGCTATTTATTATAAAGGACGTATGGTATAAGTCATTCTAGTATGGAGTAGATAAGAGCTTGAACCAAAGCCTTGGATCCGAGCCCACCAGCAGCTTTGCAAAAGGCAGGATCCAGATCTAAAGTCAGTGGTTCACGCAGCTTCTAGTAGAGAGTGGTTTTAACTTACTCCATAAAATGGGAGTAGCCAGAAGTTTTAAATTGAGGCTTTTAAACAAGTTCTTGCCTTTTTCTCACCCACTGTTCTCCTCTGCCTTAGAAAGTTACTGTGAAAGCACACCAGCTATTTTCTCCAAGCCACTGTGGCCAGGACACACCATCTCAGGGAGTGGAGAGGGGCCTCTCCCCCATTAAACAGCCATATGCTTTTTTTCTGGAGGATTTTTTCTTCTGAGTTAGACCTCCCTTCTGGAAGAAGGTCTTTGGAGTCACACTGGAGGCTTTGGAAGGTAGGACCTTGACGTTTCACAGACACCAAGAAACAGTTGATCAGCCTGACACAGAGCAAACCAGACCACAGTGGCTGTACTCCCTACCTATTAAAAAAGCCCTCTCTTGTGGTACCATAGCTGAATTACAGACATGAAGACTATGGCATTGTAAACAAGAAGTTCATAAAGCCTGAACTTTCCTTTCTAAATATAGGACTCTCTTCTTATTCTTCCCCTTCTCCTTTGCCCTTGGACACAACATTTTTAAGGCTTTTCAGTCTCTAGCTGTGCATTTACTAGAGTGGCATCTGGTTACGTGTTACTTTACACATCTGTTACATACGTCAGAGAGCCAAATCCAGCACCCGGAGTCTTTACGTGGATTTGCAGCACTCCCTGCAGTCCCTGTGGGACTTTGAATCCATAAGCCAATGAATGGCTTATGAGGATAGAAAACTGCAGTGTTTCAATCTACTGCATATATTACTGCAGTTTATTGCATGTATATTGTGTATATATACTACAGTCCCCTTTGTGTTTGGCAGAGAAAAGCTAGTGTGGGAAAAACGAGAAGTGCTGGTGAACTGGGAAGTACTTGGGTATGTCAGTTAATTTGCTCCCTCCTAAAAACATCATCTTTCTGGTTACCAGTACGAAGAACAGTTTTCATGGCGATTCAAACATCTCTAAAAGATACTGCCCAAACACCTGATGTTGTGTATTTCGAACTTAACTTCAGAGTTGTTCACCTATGGGGAGATGCCAAATGCCTGAGGTTGCGTTGATAGCAGAGGCAAAGCTCAGGCTTTGCAGTTTTGTCCGGAGAATCTGTACTATTCACAGCCTGTATAGGAAGCATCAGTTAGAAATAAGTATCTTTGATTTGAACAGCGTTTCCTTCTCCGCTAACCTTGCTGTTCAGGGTTCTGGATTTCCTTTCCTCTGGTTGCTAGTTCTGCAAGTGCATGAAGTTTGGAGAAGACATGTGGCTCCTTAGCTGGTCTCTTTTCATGATCCATATAGAAACCAAATGTGATAGATGTTATATCTACAAATGATGAACTAGGACTACCGATTTGTGTGCTGTGCGTGCCAGTGAGCAGATGGACTTAATTGTAACTTTTCATGTTTTTCTGTTTGCCCTGGTGGGACTGTGCTCTGTGCTGGTGGTCCTTGGGTAGAGTGGTTGAGAAGACCTTTGCTGATAAACTCGTGTGCACAGTGTGTCCTGTTTTGCTCATGCATAGCAGAGCAACTGCTTGCCATCTAGGGAGGCGAATATAGCCATTGTAATGGCAGCGTATGTCAACCGATGCTTGGGAGCCTCTTGCTAGCCCACTGCTATAACCTGGTGGCAGAGTGTAAGAGGGGGCTGGGTAAATCAGGGGTTAGCGCAGAGGAGCCGGAATGGGAAAGATTTTGTTGAATACGAGAGACTGTGCGAATGCAAATTTGGCAGAAGAGCCTGAACGCAGAGCGAGCAGTGTGCTTTCCCCTCTGCTAGAGGGCTCGTCAGCTGGAGCCCATGTGGGAGCCTTTTGCAGCCCAGCAGCGGCCCTTTGTGCCTCGATGAGGGGGAGCCGTGGGTGCGAGGAGCAGCCGCCATCCTGAGGGCTCATGGACCCTGTGGCCCAGCTGCCCTCTGCAGCGAGGAGTCCTTCAGCCGTCAGCCACCCTCTCCTCCCCCTGGCTCTATGCGGCGTGGTTGCTGTGGGCAGGGTGCTGCAGCTGCTTTGTTTGAAATGATAATATTTTACGCTGTTACTGTGGAATACTGCAGTATTTTTTGTAATTACGGGCTGCATGCCAGTAATGTACAATAACATTTTGCTCTTCCTGTGCTGTTGCTACTGTAGGCATTCGTTCCAATTTGGGCTGCATTTGCAGTACGTGGTATTTTTTTTTTTTTCTAGACTCTGCTCATTATCTATTGTGGATATTTTTGGATTATTCATTTCTACCCACGTCTGTCCATACAAATCTATCTCAGAAAGCACTTCAGAGAGTGGCAGTCTCTGTTGAACAAGCAATTGTTGTGGCTTTCACAGAATTACGTTCTTGTGAAAGTATGAGGCAAGAATGAGATGAAAATGAAGATGAAAATTGCTTTGTAAGTTTAAAAACAGCTATGGTTTTAAAAATGTTTGAGGCAGATATGAGGCTAAGCCTTTCTTTGACTGATGGTAAGCATATTTAGTGCTACCATCCTGGTCTGCACCAAGTTGTAGGTGGCTGAAGCCTCTAGGATGGCAGAATCCGGGAGGCACTTAGCATTGTCACAGCCTGTAATGATTCTCCGCAGTTTTGGTTTTAACTATTAAGCTTTTTTTATGTTTTATTTCCAGAGGAAAGTAATCGTAACTTGGAAGATGGTCAGTAGTGTTCATGCCAATGATTGTTTATTAACGTTGTCATGGTCTGGAGATGAAATTTTTGTGAAAGGGAAATTAAAGTCCTAGACATCAGAGTTCACAGCTAGTCAGCCTGCATGCAGTTTGTTTCTGGAAGGTAGAGGTGGAGTCCAAAAGGAGGGGAAGGAGGCACAACACAAAGGAGACAACTAGTTTTTTTTTCTGGTAAATTTGGAATAAAATACAGTGTGTTATACAAAAAGGATTGCACTTTTCTCGCGTGTAATTTTAGTGTCCTTTTACTGTGCTGACTCACTGAACTACTTCAGTTTCAAGTTTGCATTTGGTTTAAATTACCTCAGAGGCCTGCATTTTTACGTTGCTCTGTAAAGTACTTCTCGTCTGCAATCCAGATTTTTTTTTTTTTCGGCGTTTCAACTGACTTGTCTTTTTTCATTTTCCAGGTCTCTGTTTTACTAACACTAACCAATCACTCTGTTTGCCTGCTTGGGCCATGCGATAGGCAAAAGCCATGTTGCAGCAACAGATAAAACAAGGAGTGAATCACTGCTTTCTGCTTTTCCATTAGATTACCTAAACCACTACGCATAAATATTGCTTTATGTATGATACAGCAGCATGATTATCTCACTGCATTGACGGAACAGTGGTGGAAGTGAATATAATTCCTCTTCTATTACATCTTTAATGAGCTACAATTAAAAATAGTGTGTTGGCGTGCCAGAGTAGATGTGTTATTTTCAGAATTTTATTGAAGCCGTTTTGGCTGTTAGACTTAGTTGACATCGTGTTGTTCTGAAAACCTTAAGAATTAAACAGCAGAAAATTCTGCTTTGCTGGGTGAAAGTTGATGGGGCAGTAAAATCCATAGACTAAAAAGATTTAGGTCTGTGCTGAGTGTGAAAGCTTGCTTTTTGTCTGTCTTTGAGGATGAATTTTTTACTGTATTGTGAAAAAAAAAATCACAAAGCAGCAGTATTCTACGGAGCTCCAGTTAGGTCCCAGGTCTCGACACCTGTGGCAGCAAGTCTGAGTCACAGATAGCACAAAGCTGCAAAGCCTAATACTCTCAGTATTCAAAAGCACACCTACGTAGGAGTTTAATTTCAAGTGCCTCTTTTAGCTCTGGGGTTTTTTTCCCCCCACTAAACCAACAAAATTTAAGAGTCATTCTTAGAATTTTGCAGAGAAAAATTTTCTCAGCATTTGTGGCTTTGTGAAGGATTGACATCACTTAGAGATCAGAAAATAGTGCTGTCAGTTTTAGCTTAACGGCATTCCATTCTCTGCTCCAANGAATTTTTTTTTTTTTTTTTTCCCCTCCCCCCCCTTGTGCAATTCCATTGCCATTTTTAGCATGGAAGGCAGTTCTCCAAAGAATGTCTGTGTGCTTGAACTGTGATTTCTTGAAAATTCTGAGCAAAATTGAGTTGTGTTAGACAACAAAAATCGTTGTCTGTTTCTATGCATTTTGGTAACATTACGTGAGCTTTATTGAAGAATCCACAGTAAAAGGCAGGAGGCGTTTGACAGAGAGCTGTTGCATCTTCGGTTCAGCAGCATGGAGATCTCCCTATCATGCCGCTTTGTTATGTTGTGATGAGTTTTTGCTTAATTATTTTCTGTGTTTTATCAGCTGTGTTCAGTGAAGTTGCCTGACAAAACAAATTATCAGTGGATTTGGGAGACTTGGACCAGCTTGAAGCACTTGTTGAACCACAGCATCCTTCTGTCTTTGCCTCAGTTTTCTGTGTGAAAAACAAGGATTATGCCTCTTATGTATTTTAGCATCATGTTGAGTGTAGAAATACTAACGACAGAGAATTGTGCGGGTACTACTGTTACCTAAGTGATGTGGTATGTTTAAGATAAGCAGTGTTGTCAGCTGTTCTTGGCAAAATCACTGGGGTTACAATGAGTGAAATTTTTAAGTCTGAGTATTGTTTTTTGTTTTTATTTTAATTGTAGAAGTGGCCTGTATCAGGCATATTCTGACATGTCAGAATTAATGTGTGAAGTATGAAGCCATAGGAAGTTGCTGAAGAGTAATGTGAGGGGGAAGCAGGTTAAAGTCATCGCAAAAGGAGGATCTGTACATTTTTCTTCTGCAATAGATAGCTTTTATTTTACTTAAAATTGGCCTCCCCAAAAAAGAGAAAAGGAAAAAGTGCAAGTGTCCCCTGAAGAGCTGCTGTGTCAAATTTGAAGAATGATTTGAATTCAGTCATTAAAGTGTGAAATGGAGGGATTTTAGTTCTGCTTTAAATTATGCATCTCAAATTAACCTTAGCTGCAGAGTCTCTGCTGACGCCCCCGTAATGACACATTATTGGTAGTAATGGCTTCTTTGTGACTTGAGATACAAACAGACATTCTAGACAGAAACATTTCGGCTTTGAACTAAATAAGACACACGGAGTGCATTTCTACCTTGGGTTTCTAGTGACAAAGCCCTGCTCTCCTGGTGGCTGGTGCTCATGAGCTCTTCTTTCCAGCTTCCATGCACTGCTCCTTGTCCTGGCAGGCGAGTGCAGCTGAGTGAAAACCTGCTTCGCAAGCTTGGAAGAGCAGGAGAGCAATACATTTGGCGTGAGCATGGAGCCCAGCCAGAAGCCGAGCATTGTAGGGAGCCAGGACAAAGACTGGGATGTGGGCAGTGGAGGGGAGGAGTAACTTCTAGCAGATGATAATCTCGGGAGGAAAAGGACCCAAAATTGTGAGGGAAATGGAGAAGAGATGCCAGGACTTAAGGAGGAAATTGCTAAATAAGGGAGGGGTGAGATTAATAAATAATATAAGCAGTCGTGGTTTGGTAACCCTTTATGTGCTCTGCTGACATGAAAAGGGGGTGTATTTTTGGAGCTCTGTGCGCTTAAGTCTTCCTTCTGAAGCTCACCATCATTGTTTGAAAAACTCCACCTCTGCCGAGAATTTCACTCATGGGTTTTGCAGCTTTCTCTATGCTTCTGGAGCAAGAGGCATAGTTACTACCCGCAAGTAGCTACTGGGTGGGCAGCCTGAATGTGGCTGTGAATGAGTGAGTATGGGGAGCTACGTACAAAAGATGCACAGAATTTTACGTGTTGAGGAGTGGCTTGGCAGGGCAGGCCCAGAATTTCGACCCTGGCTTCTGATCCCAAGGATATTCACTAGCTCATTGTTTTGTCTTCATTTTTTCAGTGGGATGTCAAGATGTGGGATATTCGCTGCCTCCCCTTTCAAGCTGTAGCTCTGCAAATTTGCTTGTTGGCTATAGCAGGAGTGATGGAGCAGTGCTCCTGCCCTGTGGTTGTGTTGTGTGGTCTGTTACAGACTGTGACATTGCATGACTTTCTGTATGGGTCTGCTGTCAGCAGAGAGTGTTGGGGAGTAAGGAATCTTGCGGTATTCTGGATCCAAAGCAGGATGGCATTTGAGTATGTAGAATCAAATACAAAAAAGTATTCAGATGCCTCCTTTCTATTCCTCAAAGGAACTACGTTCCTGAACTGAGACCNAAACAAAAATTAAAAAAAAAAAAAAAAAGTAGATATGCTATATGTCACATTTACTAATGCATTAGAGATATTTGTATGAATAATTAAAACACCATTTAGTATTGCCACAGTAATAGAACAGAATGCGTTTTGTCATTTTTCTTTTCTGTTCCTTTTTGTTGATTGATGAATTTATTGATTTCTTCCATTAATTTAGAGTAGGTATCCTAAGCATTCCTGCAAATTAGCAAGGCTCTGCTTTACGTTAATAAGCTGTTGAGAGCACTAATGGCTTGAAAAGAAGTCAGAATTCCATAATAAAGGTCTGAAAAACTGAAATCTAGAATGCATATCTAGTATTTTGAATCACATAGATTTGTAAAATATTAGAGCCTTTGTTTATCCTAATTGTTAATTAAAAAAAAATTCATTTGATATTCATTATGAATAGCCTAATAGCACACTGGAAAAATGGAAAATAAAGGCAACAAGCTACCTCAGATTTTTTCATTGTATTTGTAGTTAACCTTAAGATGGTTGGAGTCAGTGGGAATATGTTGTGTGAATTGGAGGGCAGAACTTCACTACTAAAGAGACGGCAGTCCTTCTGAAACCATGCATGAAAAAAATAATAAACTTCTGAAACTGAAGTCTGAAAAACACAGACAGGTGTGATCCAAGAGACCTGAAGTAGGAATTGTATTAAATTTCACACGCATGTGCACACAAAATCTTTTCATTTCTTAGCTCAAATTTATTTTGATTTATTTTTTTTATTTTTCCTTATTATTTACATTTTATTCATTAACCTGTTTGCTCATCTTTTTTCCTAACTTCAGAAATACCTGGTTTATGAATATGCTTGAATGTATCTTGAGTATGGACACTTAAAAATTGTTAGGTCAGTGTTGTTGTGATCCTTTTTCAGGGCTGTGTTTCTCTGTTTTCCAGCTACAATGGACAATTTGTCATAACACGAATTAGTATCATATGTTTTGTTTGGTACTATTGTTTTAGCCATGCTTGGAGTATGTGTTTTCATGTGTATTTTTGGGCCCAGTTTTAGATGCAATAATATGATGACTGGTAGTGAATGTTACTTAATCCGTTGGGTTGTGTTATCCTCTGAGTGTTTGTGACATGTCATGTCTGATGGTATGCATTGACCTTCTCCTTGTGCATCTTCCTGTGTACTCTGAGTTTATTTGTCATTGTACACGTTACTAATGTCATGGGAATTATAATCGATGACAAAAAGAACATAAAATACAGTGGGTGCTCGGGATGCATTTGTTTTTTGTCTTTTATTGTTTGATTTGGATGTGTCATTGTTTGGGTGTGTTTTGTGGGTTTTGTGGGTTTTTTTTCAGCTTTTTGTCTTTCCCATTGGTGAGCAATGGGAGGGGAACAGTGCTGCCAATCAAGGCCTCTGCTCATCCCCGGACTCTTGTGCTAATAGCAATACATACTTTCTTCTTACCTAGCATTTTTCCAAAGCTTTGCAAACAGGAGTTCATCCCTTGTAGTGTCCAGCAGCTCTCCTGCATGTGTGCCACCCCAAAAAGGACGTTTTGTTTGGGGCTGGGCTTGGCCCCATGCATTGCCCACGCTGTTGGCTGCCTCTGTTGGGAGGCACAAGTTGTGCCGCCAGAGGCACGTGCTTCTGCCTACCAGCTACTGGCAATGTCCAGACTTTACTGGGGAGAAAGAGTTGGTCTGGCTATAGACGTGGCCACTTATTAGTCTAAGTTTTAGCACTGGTTCTAGGGAACAGTTACTGCTCTGGGCTTCATTTGAGGTGCCTCGCTCTGTTGCCATAATACAAAGTGAGCTATAGAAACTGTCTGCTGCACAGGGGGATGCAGAATAGCTGTCTCAGTATGGGAAGTGCTGTATGAAATGTTCCACTTACTGTTCTTGCATGTAACACCTACAATGACTAAATGAAGGATANGGGGGGGGGGGGGGGGGGGCATATTATTTCAGTTAGTTTACTTTGTGCATATTTGACAGCCCTCTGTGTATAGTCAGTTACATAATTTCCTGGGATAGTCAGTTTTCTCTTTATTTGTGTGGCTCTTTATCTCAGCAATAGGGAAAGAAAATACATTAAGGATCAGAAAATGTGGCTGTAAAGCCAGGAAAAATTGTCTGCAACCTCAAGAGGAGATCTAAGTATGTGGAACTGCTTTTGACTCATCTTCCAAAAGCAACTCAATTCCGGAATAATAGTGCCCTTTCGGGCTACATTTCAAGATGGTGTGATTGTACTCAGACAGGAATTAGAAGGATCGATAGCAAGCCCCACACATCCTTTCTTTTCGTGACAGGTTCGCTGATTGCCACCAGAGCAGTAATAGCGCACTGGTCAGCATAAACACCAGAAGCAGTAATAATGGATTTTTGTCTTCATCGTAGCATGCATTTAGGGTTATACTGTTTATTGTGGTGGGTTTGCACCCGTAGTCCATGGGGAAGGAGAGTTGTTTTCCCTGTTCGCCTCCCCTCTGTCTTGTCTTTACGCTTCCACCTTCATTTGGGGCTGGGCTGTTTGGTGTCTTTCCAAGGGCAGAGCAGGGCAGGGAGAGCATGCCTAGCCAAAAAGATAAGAGAATAGGTCATTCTGAGATACCGGTGTTTCATGAGGTACGTGTTTTGCTGCGTATCCTGCTTAGGAACTAGTAAGGAGCAAGATTTTCCCTGGGTGTGTGTCAGGCGCTCTTCTGTGCCGGAGTTGAGCGTGGGTTTTCTTTGCCTCGAGGGAAGGCCCTGTGCTTTTGCTGTGTTTTGGCAGCCTGACATGGCAGCGAGTCGGTAACCTGTGTGCATGTTGTTGGGGTTGTGTGTTTTTTTTTCATCTGTGTTCCTCGGTTAACTGAAGCTCTGTGACTTTTTAACCCGCTGTCCGTAGGCCGTTGTTTTACAAGCTCATTAAGGTGGCCGGGATGGTGACGGCAGCAGTCCTGCCCTCCCTCCCCCCATGGGTACTCATTAGATGGCTTCCTTGTGCTGACATAAGCGTTGTGTAGTCGTGCTCTGAGCCAGGTCTGGGAAAGGAGCCAAGTCAAAAATAATCCCNAAAAAAAAAAAAAAAAAAAAAAAGGTACGTTTTCAGCAGGATCTGTTCCCGGATCTAGCTCACCATTGCTCTTGCACCGGCCTGGAAAGCGTAAGGGTTTGTACTGGTGCAGGGGGAGGTAGGGATGAGCAGCTCTGGGTGAGGTGGGTCAGGGGTGCTGCTGCTGGCGGCGGGGACACTGACTGCTCGCGTGGCATCAGCCCGAGGAAACAGGGCTCTCGTGAGCGTGCTGCCTGTCTTTCCTTGAATCTGTCGGCCCAGCTGCATTTCCGATAACTTTCGAAGCTGCGAGGCAGTTTTGGCCAAATTTGCCTGAAAGGGAGTGTTTGAAGATGTGAAGACCCCCTGAGCTTGGTGATACATGGTGGTTGTGGACCCAAATCAACTCTCCCCATCGACAGAAAGTTGTTAGCAGGGGCTTAGCTGCTGGCCTCATCAGGCCTCCTCTTGAGGCACCATCCTGCCACCCCAGTTTGGGTTCAATTGTGCCATTTTTGGGGCATCAGCTGTTAAACTGTTCATCCCATGGGGCAGGAACAGTTCACCTCCTGGGCCCTGACTGCGGTGGGGGACTGTACTTCCAGATATGGGGTGGGGATGTTTTTCATTTGTTTTCTGTGGGTTGGTTTGTTTGTTTGTTTGTTTGTTTTTTAAATTCCCTTTAGGGATCAAAATTTATGGAAGCCAGGAACGTTGGGAGGCAAGACTCCCTTCAGTTTTTGTTTGGGTGGCCAACTATTTAACCCTGAAGTCAAACAGGTCTTTCTAGTCCCACCTCTACATAGCTTCCCTTGAACACCTGGGGACATCTTTGTGCCTTGTTGGGTCCAGCTTCCATCCCCACAAGGCTGAGCTCCTCTTTGGCTGGTGTGCCCAGGTTTCACCTGCCCAGCCCGCCCCGCTGCTCGGGCAGCCCTGCTCTGCACCACTGCTGGGGAGCTAATATGAAGACACATATTGTGGTTTCCTGCTGTTTTGCTTCGTAACCAGTCCACTGGTAAATATAGCTTGTGTGTGGTTATAAATTCATTCTCTCATTATGGGCGGTTGTTGTGCAATAATTATGTNTTTTTTTTTTTTTTTTTGCTGTGTTTATTTATTTCTGTGCTTGACATGCCCTGCAGTGGGAAGGGTAGGCTTTGGTATGTGCCCTAACTAAGAACAGGGCCACAAGCAGGTGTCAGGATTTAGCGTGGGCGCAGGCACCTTCTTGAAGGCTGCTGACTTTTATGTGGCTGCCTTTGCATGGCTACACGGGCACTGCAAGGCAAATCGGGACCTGCGCTATTCAGGCACCTTTTTATTCTTGGTTTACTCTGTGGGCAGATGTGCTGTCTCTCCCTGCAGGTTTGGTACTGTACATGTGTTTATTCTGAAATAAACCCCTCCTGTCTCTTTGGAGGTGTCGGTGGTGCACTTCCTGAAGCCATTCTCTCTCTGGCTGCTTTCAGTCCTGCTCTCTGGGCAGAGTCCTCTGGGTCCTGCTGCTGGGCCATGGGCGTGGGGTCTCTGCTGCCAGCAGAAGTGCTCAGGTCCTGCTCCCTGGAGGTTTTCCCTTCAGATGGGGTCCCTCCCGCAACCCTTCCTTCTGTTTGGATGTGGAATTAAAATAAGGGTAGGGTTTTTGTTGATTTTTGCCCCCCTATTCCTTCATTTAAAATTCCAGTCAAGCAGATCCAGAACAACACTGCTTGTCTCTACTGCGTTCTCATTTTCCTCCCATCCCTCCTTTAATTTTACATTATCCCCTGCGCTGTGTTTGCAGGCCATATGTGTCCTTTGAACTCTGAAGAAGTTGTGCCAAAAGGAAGCTTTCCTCTCCTCCCCTCCTCCCATCGTGGAGCTGCTCTTAAATAATTGCAATTAGTATATAATGCGGAGCAAACCCAGAAATTAAGTTCATGGGTGAGTGTCTCCAAATGTCCCAAGAACTTCAGAAACGCTTGTGCTCAGTCTTCGCTTTTGCTCTTCAAATCTGCGGCAGTTCCTCCAGTCCAAAACTGCCGCTCCTGATCTGGGAGCTGTTCGCAACCCGAATTTGCCTACTGTGCCCCTGGTGAGGCGTAGGGATGGCTGAAGTGGCTGGTGGGGCGCCACAGCTCAGCCAGGGCCTCTGCACGGAGGAAGGTGGAGCTGCCCGTCATTGTGTCACGGCGATCGGCAGAAGCAAGGCAGGGGAATGAGCGGCTTCGGGAGCATGCTGTAGTAGGACAAGCCCTTCAGCTGTGTTCCAGGGAGAGATGGGCAGGTTGCCTGCCGCACGCCGACGGGAGTGGGGAAAAGTAAATCTCATCCCGTTAAACAACAAGTGGGAGAATTACTTCTCCTCATTCATGAGCTGCAAAGAAGAGGGGCATGCTGCTGGGCCAGTGTGCCCCCACAGCTGCAGTGCAGGGGGCTGGCATCAGCTGCTGGCTCAGCCGGAGGGATCGCTGCTGTGTTGGGCTTCAGTTTTCAAGGGGGGTGTCCTCCGTGGGGAAGGGTGACAGGTGCCTTTTGGGTCCTTTCCCCTTCAGCCTTCGAGAAGTGTCACGTGCATTAAGCCAGGTTTCTGACCACATTTCTCAAAGGAGTTTTAAATGGGGAGAAATAGGAGTATTAATTAGTGCCTCATTAAGTACTTGTAGTCAAGTATGATAATTTTCTTGAAAGGATAATGTATTAGATGAATAAAAATACTCTCCATTAAAAAATGAATACAAAGTCCTTTTAAACCACAAAGATTATTGTACATTTCTGAAAAATTAATGTGATTAAAGCAAAATATATTTAATAAATTAAAAAGACCCTGTTAGGCTGTTTAAATTGTTGATATCTAATTAATTATTCTCAAATCTAGTGATTCAGGACTTCAGCCTTACCTGCAGGGAAAGGAAAATTTTTCCCCCACTTCATTTTTTGGCTTATAATTATTAGGTTTGAGTTGTGGGTGTGGTGGTTTTCCTTTTTTTTTTTTTTGTTTTATTTTTCTTTTCTGATGTCTTTCTCAGAGATTGGCCACAACGAAAGATGAGACCTAGACAGGGTAGAGTGGTGATCAGAAACGACATGGAGATATCTTTGATAGGTTTGATTAATGTGATGTACCCATGTGCTGATTTCTAGGTTTGGAGCTGAGAAGAAATATTTTCAAGGATATTTCCTTCTGTCCCTTTTGTCTGCGACATGCTGTAGGTCGTGTCCAGTAGGTCGAGGGAGGTCATTC
>VUYV01000824.1:104533-115584 GCA_008711295.1 Anarhynchus alexandrinus | reverse complement strand
TGACTAATAGGGCTCAGCCCACTAAAATGAAAAGCAACAAATAAGTATCACTATACAAAAATACTGCTAAGTAAATTTGCTTCAGAAAGCTTTTTTTTTCCAGGGAAGTCCTCCATGTCTAAATAACTATTTAACTGCCTCATGTTGGAGCAGTCCTCTTCAATCTGAAATTAATACGCTAGCTAATTCATGTGTTGGTTCCAAATGGTCTTTGCTCTTGCCTCATCACTGTGATGATGGTAATGCAAGTGTACTCANACTCGTAGATCAGCTGAAAGAGTGATGCTGAGTTTAGTACTACTATAGATTTGATGGCGGGGAGGGAAATGCATGCAAGAAAATACTAGTAATGAGATGTTGCGTCCTTCCTCATTCTGAGACTGTCCTGGGGTTGTTTCAGGGAGGAGGGAACTGCAATATTGATGAAGATACCCTCATGAGCTTGCTCAACACCGGCTGTGAAAGGGAGCCCACTGTCCCTTCATCTTTCCATGCTGAGAAATTCAACAATGTGGAAGCAGAACAGTCAAAGAGCCAGGAGATTTCACCTCCCCAGTTAGCTGTCAGGAGTTCTCATCACCTAAGGAGCCTGCCTTGCCAGGTTAAGGTAAAAGAGCCCACATTTATATTTGCGAAAGTCTACTTGTTTTGGATGGTTTGTGGGGCAGGGGGCCCATTGCAGATGAGAAATGAGCCTCTTATTTAGGGAGCACTTGATATTTCCTTATAACTTTTTCTTAAGGATCCAGAGTACCGTTGAAAAATGGAATGTTCAGTAATGTTTACTTTTTACATGCAGCAGAGCAGTAAAATAAAATAATTAAACCTAAGAGTATTATTTAGGGTTCAACTGTACAGTCTTTTTGCTGGTCAAACTATAGAGGATTCTCAGCTGTTTTGCTGATTCCCAAAGCCAGTGAAATCCACAGAAAAACATGGTTGAATACTGTGTGAGCTTTGGATTAGGTGAAAGACATCATGTCTGACCAATCTCAACATGTGGTTTGTTAGATGCTACATTTGGAGCTTCAAGAAGTCCTCAGTCCCAAGTGTGTCTGTGGCACTGATGTAGGAGAGCGGGGGACTGGTGGAGGTGTCAACAACTAGAAGAACCTGAAGCATAGAGCAATGACCTTCCAGTTTGCACCTTTCCCATTACCTGGTTTTCTTGCTGTATTTTCTTTTAATCAGTGAATACATAATCAGTGGCCATATGTGGTTGAGGTCAAAACTGGAGGAGGATTTTAGGGAAAATATTTGCTGGAGGATATTGGGTAAGAGGTTGAAGCTGGGCCAGTTCTGGCTTGACTGAATATTTGCATTTCTCAATCCTGTAAGTAGTTGTTTCTTCACATTCAAAAATTCGATTTTGTAATAGAAAAACATATATTCAGCTTCTGACTTCCCAAGTATGAACCTCACAGACTTCCTTCCCAGGTTGTCACAAAAACCAGTTTTAAAAAAAAGATGGTAGACGACTTGAGGGTAGGGATTCCCAGAAGTAGCTTTTCATATTCTTTGCCTTTGTTGGGGAAAAAGGGAAAGAGTTGCTAGTCAGGCATTCTCATCAGCCATCACCTACAGTTGTAGGTACAAGGTCATTCCTGGTAGACCTTTCAGAGGTGGTATTCAGGTTCTGGGACAGTGTCTCTACTGCCTATGGCATGAGGAACAAATGCCAACATGATGAAAGAACACTGGCAGTGTTTTTGCAGGTCCCTTCCCAAATGAAATCGGAGAAGATCAGATATGGAGCGTGGTATCTTGATCCCGCAATGTGGAGAAAACAGAAAGCCAATGAACCATTAAAAGCTCTGCAGGCAGCGATCAACAGCCTTGGGAATGCAAAGAATGGGTCTGAAAAGGTACTGTGAATGTAAAAAGTGATCTCATTCTTTTGTGACACAGTTATGAGAGATTATGTTCTGATGGAGAATGTCTCTGGGCACTGTTTTGTCTCTGACGGCCACAAACAGATGTGGAACAGCGAACAGCTCATGTTATCCAAGCTGAGATAACTGTGCTTAAACAGTCTCATTCACTTGGATTACACCATGGCTTCATGGCACCTCTATGTGGACAATAGCTCTAGAAGGCAAATAAGCACAAATAAAGACTTTGTTGAAGTAACTGTAGTAAATCGAGTTCCTTGATGCTTTTTGGTATTGTATGTGTTCAAAATGCATTCATATGCAATTGGCAGCCCAGAATGGTTTAGGGTGTTTTTATCTTGTTTTTGTTTTACCACAGCATCTATCTTGAAAAAGGTGGTGGGTTCACCTGTGGTACAAAGGGTTAGGAAGAGTTTGAAGAGCTGGCAGGTTCTTCATTTATTGGGTTTACTTAGATAAAGGTTTAGTTTCCTTTTAATAAAAAAAAATCTACTCCATCTTGACACTTACTACACAGTAAAAGAGAAGACATTGTTCATGCTCTAGAGGGCAGACCTTCCAAAGGCAAAACAGCAGTTGCATGTGACTAAAATCATGCCACATGCAGACAATGACAAATGTCACTCCTGTTTTATGACCAAACATTGTCCGTAAGACAAAGGATTAACTTCTGCGGAGAGGATGCCTGAGAACAGCTAGGCTTAGAACATAAAGGCAAAGGTTATGTTTTTATTAACGATGCCTAAAAATAAAGACAAAATTTACACTTGAGTGATAATCCAACTCATTTCGTCCAGCTCCTCCTGGGAACATGCTGCAGATTGAGGGTAGGTGTGCTTCCTTGGATAACGAAGAACAACTCTTCCTGCCTTCTTTCCCAAAGATGGTGGGGGAAATGACGTTGTATAGCACAGGACATCAGATTACAGGACCATAGGTTATAATTTGCTAAAAACAACTTCACGTTCATGAAGCAACCTCATTTTTTTAAAAGAAAAAATGAAATCTGAACTAGTTAAAGCTGTTAGCAGTTAAAATATTTGTTGATTGACAAGTTTTTCATTAGAGCTGGGCAGATATACACTGCATGTTTTTTATAGGCATATGTAACTTGTATATAAAAACAAAATTGGAATGTTTTATTTTAATATACTGTGGAAATTAATTCAGGAGATGGAATTCACACAGCTCCACAGCATGCAGGCCTTTAAGGAATTCCTGGAAAGAAAGGGCTACAGAAAGCCTCAGGTGAGTCATGAGAATCTGCTGAGGTTGTTGTCGGTGTTCACATGTTGATGTTCTTGTGGGTATTTCTGGGTTGCCCCAAGGTCCTGGTTGTAAAACTGCCTAGATTAGGGACCCCCAGTTCTTCTCTTCTATGTCTTGGAGCTTTTGGAGGGGAGGAACTGGTGTAATTGGAAAAGGGGCCTCAGAAGGAGCTGGGGCTCAGTTCAGCAGGGGGTCTTGAAAGTGGTGGTGGGATCTCCCTGTTCAGGCTCAGCATGAAGGACCAGTACAAAGTGCCACCCTGGGAGCAAGCGGACAGGTACTTTGATGTACACTTGGGACTCGCAGAGCTTTGAGGCTGATGTGGCTGACGTTCTTACATGTCATCAGCATGTGCAGAAGCCAGTGCTACATGTTAACTGTGGGTGCAAAACAGATTTCAACCTCTGAATGCCCAAGAATAGACTTAACTGAGTTTGATCTCATAAGAGCTGCAACTGACCAATATGTGCACTGGATTTTTGACCCTTTCTCTTTGCATATTTTATCTTTTTCCTCAATCGCTCTGTGTCATTTGAAGCTGTTAATCATGGTTATATTTAATCTTTTGTTTCAGTTCCTTCTGAAAATACTGGCTGGGGGAAATTACAGTAGAGCTCCAGAAGAGACGTCCAAAGCCTCCAAGACAGTATTTGAGAGAGAGATGAAAAAACAAGAGAAGGTGCTTTCACGACCATGAATTAATACAGTTTTGTAATTTGTCTAAAAATGAATCGAAACTAGTGGCTGAGCTGCTCCTAAAAGACCATTCTTAGATGAGAATAAACTTAAAGGTATTTTGAGTTACTTATGAAATGGCAGGATAGTTTGAAGATTAGATTTGGACTGTCAAATTTCAGGTGCAAACGACTTGGCTAGCTTAGCGGTGCTTGGGCTGGGCTGGAAGGCATTGATGTAGTGTGCTGTAACATGCTGGCTTAGTTAAAGATCCTGGTCCACAAACTTACTCTTTTTTAAGCATCCACTCTGTGCTTACTGCTTCACAGAATATAAATAAGTCATCCCCGAATTCTCAAAGACTTAACTGGCTGTAATATATACACCTACTGAAAACATGAAACCTTCCACCCAGGAGTGTACAAAGCAGTACTCTTCTGCAGAAAGATCCCACCATGGACAAACCTTGCACTGACAAGAAAAGACTTAATATAGTGAGGGCACTAAAGATCATAGCCTGGTATCTATTACTACATCAAAAATACCTAATTTCAGACAGCTGAAGCCTTTATAGCACAGGAACTGGGCTGTCCCATCACCCTTTGGCCTATTTGTGAGTTAAACTGCAGCTTTGCCTGGTTGGTTATGGTCATAAGCTGCTTTCTTTGCTGAATTCCCTACTGTAAAACAACGTCTTTGAGCTCAAGGATTTGTTTTGCTCAGCTTCACTATGTGGTATAGTTACTGTTGCTAATTAAACTTTTTTGTTAAACTGGAAACAAGATTATGAGGATAGATTTCCATGCTTTAAGAAACTTCTAAAAAAACCTAGCGAGAAATCCTTCTTTAACTCAACATTGCGTAAGCAACAGAAAAGTATTTAGGCAAGGAGGACAGGCCTGCGAAGAATTAAACCTAGAAGGAGTCTGAGGAGATAAAATAGAAATGTATTCCTACAAATCTGCAACAAAATGGATTTAGCTTAAATGCACTAAGACAAAGTGTTCACAAAACATATAATGTAGCTAAAGAATCAATCTGACCTGTGAAGAAAAAGAGGGAGCTGGTAGTAAAGTATTGCAAGCCCAAGCAGAAGCCTTGTCCCACCATAATCACTTAGGACAAAACAGTGGAGTGCACACCAACAGCTTACCCCCAACATGAGGACTCACCAAAAAATCCCACTGTGAAGTAGTGACTGCACAGCCTGAGGAACAAGATGTTTCAAAGCAGGACATGGTTTTGTCAGCACATGAAAGACAACCCCCAGCAAGGGGAACTTCTGTCATCTGTCAGCACCTCTTCCCCTGGCTAGAAGGTCCCAGATCCTCCCCAGTATGCTCTCGGGGATAAGCAGACCTCACTTGCTCCTATTTTACTGTCCTGGTCTTTGAGGTAAGGATTCAGAGCTTGATTTAACTTGCTGTGTTGCTTTGAGTTTTTTAAAATGTGGCTAAAGCAATCCAGTACCGAGGGGTGGGCAGGGCTGCCAATGTAGGCTTCTCCCTCTCAGAAAAGATGGGGGGAACGAGTCCTGATTTATTATAAAGCTGAATAGCACGCGGGGAACTTGCTGAATGCTTTTTCTTGTTTCCCAGTGGCTGATCGCTGAGCCCAAGATAATCTAAGCAAGTACTTGTTCACAGCTGCTTGGAAAAGGGTTCATTTTCCGTAACTCTGATGTAACATCAGAATAATTTGACTCAGGCCTCTTTACTCTTTTGCTCTTCAAAATTTTACATCCCCTGTATCCCCCTGTATTATCCTTAGGACAGATGCCTTGTGTATGAATGACTAGCCCCTGACAGATCTGTCTTAAAGGCACTTTTTTCAGTGGTGAGGAAAAAATCTGATCTGTGGATTGCAATTTAAAGAGTGATTTAGGCTATGTTTGGATTTCGAAACTCCGAACCTGCACTGACTCACAGGGCCTTGAAGCAGCTCAGTGAGGCAGAGCTGATCCTAAAATCATAAACCTCAATCTGTCATAGTTTCTGCAAGTGCATTATAATATTTCTATCCCAGTACTGCTTTTAAGTATAAACAGTTAATTAGGAAGAGCTTCTTCACTGCAAAGGAGGAAAGAATATGATGATAGACTTGGCTTTGTCTTGTGTTCTTATTGAACTGAAATATAACACACAGACTGCTGCAGACAAAAAGTTTATTTAATGGTTCACTAACAAAGCTACAATTATGGGAATAATGTTTTTGCTGTTTTATTATTCCAATTATGTGTGAAGTGAGATAACGACTTTTCAGAATGGTTAAATGCTTTACAGTCAACTTCTGACAACAGTGAGAAACATACCAACCATCCCAAATGTAATGCTGGACACCTTATGCACTTGTATACATCATGACTCTTTGGTTAATACCAGGTATAATGCATTTAAATGTGAGGTGCAATAGAGAATCAGCTCCTTTATTTGGTGTGAGTTTCTTGTATGAAGAAACTAAGGCTACTGGTGAAAGAAGGAATTAATCCCTAACTAGGGTCCTGCTCTAGCAATTGACTCACTTTGATAATTTCTTGAAGCCTAACGAGAAAAAAGAAAATGAATTTAAGCCAACTTGGGCTATTTTTTTGCATTAGTTGAACTGGGAGCAGGATTGGAAGAAGGCAGCAATATCATTAAGTAAGCATGGAAAGTGAAATACCGAACATGTCCCAGAAGAGTTGGTTATTCCTGGCACAGCTGAGGTCCTGGCAATGTTGCAAAACACTTCAGGGTAGTGGCATCTTTTGATGTTCTCTAAATGTACGTGTGAACTAGAAGCTTGCAATTGTCAAAGTGCTAGAAGGGTCTAGAATAACCAATTGGAAAGTAACTTTGAAATCTGAATTCTCAGTTTCCTTCTGTTCTGTCAAATATGATGGTACAACAGCCTACTAGTAATGACACAAAGTCTGCTAATGTAATCAAAGGGTCTTGTATAAAGGTTGTGCAGAGGTTTGCTTTAGATTGCTCAGGGAGGGAAGTACATGGACATTGCTGCTGCTGTCTGTGGCAGTCTTGCTCAGATGAAGAGTGATGGAAGACTGACAACAAGACAGGTTCCCCAGTGTTGTAAATGGCTGTAGTTCCCTTGACTTCAAGGGAATTACTGGTTTACATCTACTGAGGATCTGGTCTATATGGTGATAACGTCTGAGACGTATAACCATGGCACTGCAGGTATGTGTCAGGGATATGAGAACAGAGTCTATGACAACCAGTGGCTGCTCTTGGGAGATGACTCTAGTCTGATGGTGAAAACAGTATGAAGAGGCAAGTCAGCATTACTCTGGGAGCTGATATTTTGGACACTGTTGTCCAGGTACTATGGTGCTATACATATATTTTTGATAGGAACACTGACTGCGACGAGGCATTAGTAAAGCAGTGGCTTGAGCTAATCGGCGTAGCAGGATGCCGGTGTCAGAACTGCTTGAACATTTTTCGTTTCTCCGTGGTAGAGGAATGGGAAGGTTGTGGTGTAGCACTTGTCCCTGTCGTAGGTATAGCAGGTCTCAGGTTCATCGCAGGAGGTGCTCTGCTGGGCCTGGTATATCTCACCACCCAGCTCAACTTCGACGGGATCGCATTTTTTGCAGCTAGAAGAGATAGTAGAGTAAGTGTTAAGAGCTGTGATAAAAAGATGCCCCTGGTAAAACTCAAATCTTTGTTGCAGATTGGCAAATATAGCTAGAAGACGTTTTCTAGGTTTTTCTAGGTTTTACATAGGAACTCCCATCCAGATGCTTTTAGTGTTGTCAAACTGCGATTGGCAAGACTGGTCCCTAAAAGAAAGGGTTAAACAGGCAATGTGTAATTTGCTGATATTATAGACATTTGAGATGAACATAGGTCAGAATGAAACATTCCCTCCAAATTGGAGACCTTTCTATGTGAATTAATCATGGAGATAACAATTTCTTGGCTTGCAAAGGAATAGGAAAGCTAGGCTCCAGGGGGGAACTTTGCTCTGTGACCCTGCCTCACCTTCTCTACTGGCCTTCAAACATGTTCTTGAGCTGCTGTGGGCAATGCTGCAGGGGAGGTTAAGGGTTAGGAAATGAACTTAGCAAATAAAATTACTTACAGTTCAGTCATGCGGTAGACAAAAGTGGTTCTGAGTGGGGACATGGGGTCAGAGATGTTCTCTCGAGCCTGCAGGGGGACTCTGCAAAGGAAGGAAGAGAATTGCTGTCATGAAACCTGCTTCTTAAACAGGGTACTACTCTGATGTGAACAGTTTTCAACTCTCATCTTGTTCTTCAGGTTATTTGCATTCCAGTCCTTCCCTGTAGCAAAGCCCAGGAATGGCAGATCTTGGCCGTTCTGTGCCCCTAAAGGCAACAACCCTACCCAAGAGGACTGCAGCAACTTCTGAAAATGCCACTTTCAAGGTGACAGTGCTGATAATAATTTTTTAAAAAAAACCAAAAAACAACACAAAACCAAAACAACAAAAAACCCCCACCAAACTCCAAGCTGGCAGATGCCGGAGAGACTTGCAGGACATAGATGTTTAATTAGAGTTTCTCTGGTTGTAAACTCTGCCAGAACTCCTGCAGCTCTGAGTCTAAACTTGGTCCATGTTTCCAAAAGAGAGACACAGTTCTGTAAGGTTTGTGTCAATAAAGAGGACAAAATCCTGCTCTTGAACTGAGATCTGCCTCTTAGAATTAATGTTTGCTGATAGTTTAGGCATTAAGGATAATGCTCTAGTTAATAAACTATAACAGCCTATAAAGTAGCAGGCTTGCCTTGCTATCAGATTGGTAAAGGAGTCCAGTGGCATGGGCCCGGTTTGGATTCAGATTAGATCAGCTGTAGAAACGTTACTCAACTTCTCCAGCCTGTTTTGTAAAGTTACTCCTGGACCACTTAAAACATGAAGATGCTTTTTGTATCTGAAGGGACAGCTTCATGTGAGCTAGAAAAACATGAAGCAAAAGGAAATATTCCAGGATACCATAGAAAGCAGCCCATGGGAAAAACAGTTAACTTGATCAATGCCAGGACATGGGAGACAATGCAAAGAAAAGGGAGCTCCTATAACACTTCATCTCCTGTTCACTATCTCTGTGTAATACTTGTCTGCCACTTACAGGATGCGTATGTTTCTCTCCAGGATTTCTTCACCGGGATTTTCTTTGGAGGGGACGAACCTTGAGGTCACCGTTACACACTGACACTTGTTATTGACCAGCACGTACTCCTCATCCTCGGGGTCCCGTGGATAACCTGCAAGCACAGGATATACCATCCCAGATAGAATCCCAGGAAGAAAAAACCTTGAAACCTCCTCTAGCAGAAAGCCAAGCGATGAGAATGCCAGAAATGCACCCTCACGGCATCTGGATTGATAAAACTCCAGGTTTCAACAGGTACAAATGAGCCTCTTGGCAAAGATAAGTTCAGCTGCCTTCCTTGCTCAGCCTACAGTATGCTTCTGTACGTGGAGGTGGTGGGACTGGGAAGGAGAAAACAATGAACCTGAATGCTGTGTTGCTGGAGAGAGGGGCAAACATGGAAGGGTTTCTCCTGAAGTGGCAAGAAAGTCCCCTTGCAAGCCTTGAGCTATACCTGGCAGCTGAAGCGCTGCTTTTAGCCTAATGGGGGAAGTTACCCAATTACTCTATCATGCACCAGGATTATTCTAGCAGTCCAAATCCTAGGATCTGGTCTTTAAATGAATGTCTCTGACCTTGCCAATGTGGCTGATGTGTCAGTTTTCTTTGAGTGGTATGTTGTTTTTCAGGTCCCCGAAGAAAGAGATGCCAAAAAGCACCACAGGACCCAGCAAGAAGGCAGCCCGGTGACCTGGCACTGAAAGGTAAGTGGCCTTTATGATGGTTGTGCTTTGCAGGGAAAACTCCAGTCCTGATTTTCTGGTCTTCTGTTTACACTGAAGTCGAGTTTGGCAGCTGAGGACCTTACTCAAATAGAGAAGAACCAGCTTGCCTAAGTCTCTTATACTTTTTGCATGTTATTCAATATGAAACTCGGTCAAAACAGGGTAAAACATCCCATCTGTCACCCAGAAGCGTTTTGAATGTTCCTGGTGGCATGCAACAGCTATTTACCGTGCAAGTAGATGGATGTGAAATAGCTTGGTCTTTGCTAGTTGGTTTTCCCCAACCCAGAACCTCTGGTCTTTTCACCCGTAACAAGCCAGCCTTGCCTTTAATATGCACCCACAGTCAGACCTTTCTTAAGTGGTTGTTTTTACATTTCTCTGCATTTCTAAATGCTGCAAAAATCAGGTTCAGGGCCATTGCTTTGCAGCATCACTCCTCCTACAGCACCTTCAGCTTGCTTAGAATTACCAAACCCAGTGATTTTTGTAAGATGGAGATAGTTAATATTGGGCTCACATGGACCACAGTTCAGGAGACTCACCTACTCGGCTTGTCCCTTGGCTTAACCATGGAAAGAAAGAAACAGGCTAAAAGTGTCTGTGTCCACCATGTGTATCGAGGATTTCAGAGTCACTTTGACTTTAAAAGCTTTGGTTCTAACAGCTGGGTTTTTTGAGTTATTAAAGCATGGAAGCTTCCTGCCTCTACAATATGCTGCTTCCATTCCACTGGGTTATTTTCTGAGATCCTTCGAGGCCCTGTGACTGTGAAAAATACACCAAAAATTATTTAAATTAATGCCTCAGAGTGACTGTGAAATTCACCTGCTGGTTACAATGCTGTTTTCTGTTGCCAGTTGTCACAAAAGCCTTCTGAAAAGGGATCACGGGAGTTTCCCAATCGGGAAGGGAATTACTTTGCTCCCTTGCTTTGGGCAGTAGAGCAAGCCACTGTAGGCATGTAGGAGATGTTGCCCTTCATACTGCCTTCCTGGTTTTCTTTATCCCTCTACACCATGTCCCACTAGGGCGTGTGCTCACTGAGCCCTGGCTTTTAGCATTTCTCTGTATAGCACCCAGCACAACGGGCCAGCTGTACAAAAGCCACTGTGAAATGTGCTCATAGAGCATCAGTCCAGTCATGTCTCTGATCACAGCGCGCCCCGCAAAGGCAGAAATACATTATCCCATCTGACACATGGGGATGGTCATTATTTAGAGTTTAATGGTGCTTGTCTCTCTATACCCCTTATTCCAATCTCTCTTGCTCTGCACGCTTCCTCTCTGCCAACTCATCATTCAATGTCAGCATTTCCCTCTGAAGCAGAAGCTTACTAGAAAAGCCTCTTGAGTCTCTGCCTCCTT